>CM076580.1:1241394557-1241593105 GCA_034641835.2 Pinus albicaulis | reverse complement strand
GGACAATGGATTCAAAACTCTAGGTCAGTCTTCCAAAATTGGTTGTGGTGGATGTATCATGCAAGGATATAATCCTAGATACGGTTTTCAGGTGACTGCTTTTAGAGAGCTTAAAGGTTATGTGTGCATTAAATTATGGATATAAGTCATTGAACTTGTGATGTTTTATGATGAGATTGTATTTGTTGATTCTGCCAGGGCAAAAGTTGCACTGGATGAAGGCAATAAATGGGTTTTGTTGGATCTTGCAAATTTGTGACGAGAGGGGTATATCCAGATGCAGAAAAGTTACATTTCCCTTTGCATGAATTTCTCAATATTACTTTTTCATAATTGATACTTTAAAACCAACATTCCAAATTTATTGGTCAGTTGGTCTCTTTTTTCCTTGCATTCTGCACAACTTTCTTCACTTAGTTTTCCATGGATGATTCTGTGAAATCAATCATCATTATTAGCTGCACTTTTTATTTGTGTGTAGTTGGAGAGTCGGTTTTCTTGAGAACTTATCCAATTACATGTTGAAAGGTTTAATCAGTTTCTCCAGAAGTGAATTTTATTTGTTCTTCTGCGGGCCATAGCAATGTTATCAGTCAATGCAGATGTTTCCAAAGCAGTTGCAATTAAAGGGGGCATTAGAATTTTCATAGCCCTTGCTAGGTTCCCTAATAGATGGGTTGTTGAGGGGTTGTTGTGGGGGACTGTCAAACCTCTCTATAAGAGAAGATAACAAGGTGTTGACTATATTCTCTTTGTTTATTTTTTAATTAAAAACTAAAAATGAAAAATTGAATGCTTATTTTCCCCTTTATCAAGCACGTTTCCTTAATTATGCATGTTGGTGGTGATGCCTGCTCATTATATGCATTGGAAGTGAAATGTAAATTATAGTTATCATTATTGGTTGGAAAAACTGGGATGTTTGACTAAATAATGCTTCATTTTGTTATTATCCAAATAATAATAAAAAATCTTCCTTCTTTGCAAATAACACATGAAGTTGATGTTTGTTTTCTTTCACTCATGGTGATATTGCAAAGGTAGGTAGCATAAGGAAATTGGTGGATCTTGTATTGAAATGGCATTATGGTGGGAAAGGGTTCTAGTAAGCAAGAAACTTTGATTTCTAGAACTTGACACATAAAAATATGAAACTAACAATGTTTTGTATTAGAGTTCTCACTTGTGATAGTATAGCCATGGGAAATCATTCTAATGGATATATAGGCCTTTGTTTTCCTTTGCCTCGCACAAAAATTGTACAAATAAACCTCATAGTGTCGAATGATGTCTTAATAAGAAGAATTTTCTCTATTTTTGTTTGAGAAATAAATATTACTTACTTTCTATAACATTGAATATCTAAATAGATTTTGAAGATAAATGCAAAGTAAGCGAGACTATTTGAGTTCATTTTAGGGACACTCTTCGCAAAATGTGCCTATAATTACTCTTTTCAGGTTTTGAATCATTAAGGATTGGAGCCCCTTTAATCTGAAGCAGGTCAAGATGGTTGAAACCTGGGTGTTCTTGTTTTTGTAGCATGCTCGCTTTAAGGTGACATAGCTACATGTGGTGCATTTTTTGAATGGTGTGAGATCAAAAGTTTGAACTTGTTTTTGTGCATTGATGATTTCTACCATTGATCAATGAACATGATTTTTATTTCCCCACTTCTTGTGTTTTCTTACCAGAATTGGTTTAGCCTATACCTTCTTCTCTTTTTTTTTCACTTTAGGAACACTCTTTGCAGAATGTTCCTATCATTACTCCTTTCAAGCTTTGAATCATCAAGGATTGGAGCCCCTGTAAACTGGAGCGGGACAAGATGGTTAAAACCTAGGATTTCCTTGTTTTTGTAGCATGCTTTATTTAAGGTGAGAAAGCTACACGTAATGCATTTTTTGAATGGTGGGAGTCCAAAAGTTTGGACTTGTTTTTGTGCATTGATTATTTCTAACATTGATTAGTGGGTGTGTTTTTTATTGCCCAACTGCTTGTGTTTTCTTAGCAAAACTAGTTTAGCTTATATCTTCTTTTCATTTGTTTCTTTGTTCCTCTTCACAGATTAGTTTTGTTTTCCCCTTTCCTTTTTAGCATTCTAACATATGATTTATCAATACCGATAATTGTCTCCTTTGTCTTTCCATTGCTTCACTTATATGTTATTTCTATTCCCTTTTTATTTGATGTTATTTTTTCTCCCCTTGGTCCTTTTTTTTTTGTTTTGTTTCATTTATGTTTTTCTTTGTGTCCCCTTTTTTGGTATTTGTTTCCTGTCTACAGATGCTACATGTCTTAAGGGGTTTGAATAAGTGGAAGCAAGGATGTTTGTGTGAACTTCTGACTGTAAGTAGCGCTCACTGCTAACACAATATGAATTTCATGTAATATTTTGACAATTGTCAAGCATTTGACTTCGCTTATGAGTGCCAAGAAGTCCATCTCTCCTTTTCCTATGTGCATTGACAATTTTATCTCATTGTATTATTATTTTTTTAACAATAACGGGTAAGGTTTTTATATTAAAATTCAAAGTCGCTATATTAATGTCCAACATCAAAGTCTTACAATTATTTCTAGTCTATCAATTATAGAGCTTATTACAAAAATGATTCCCAAAGTTTCAACAATATTGCATTTACTAGAAAATTCGAGAGTTTTAATCTTCCTAGATATACTATATACTTTATGGAATACTCCTAAAATAAAAATTTCAAAACATTATATCAAAATAAACTAATGGAAATGATTATAACCCGGGACATCTGGACGGATCTCTTCTTCTTTTACTGTGCATCGTTGTTGCTAGCTTCTTGGCTCTCCTATGCTCAGGTCAATTCCATTCTGGGTACCTGAGTCAATTGTTGCTAGAAGGTTCTCAGTCTACCTGCCCTTTTCATCTTGGTCCACCTGCTGACGAAGACTATGAACCTCACCCCCTAACGAGGACATCAACTTTTCCTGCTCTATGATCCTATTCTCCTGCAACGTCATCTTTTCTGCCATCGCTTTGTGCTTGTATCTGATATTGAATAGAAATTTGTTCAAATTAATGTGCAAGTGGGCCAATTGAGCCTCTTGCTAACTACAAATCTCTTCCACTAATGGGGACGAGTCTGATGGGGAGTGAAAATTATGCTTTGAAGGGTCTATTTCCTTCCAATTTCTATGGCTACAGATTCCAAGGTTGTCTGCACCTAAGTCTCCTGTAACAATGGTATTGTTCACCTCCTTATGCTCCTGAAAATAGTGCAGAGACCTTTTTCCAATTGTGTTCCTGAGAGCCATGTAGAGACGATTCCTAATCTGAAGCCTCTAACTCCATAATGAGGCTCTGCCCATATCACCACTCTTAAAATTGGAGGAATGGTTCTGATGGAGGGGGAAGCCATCCGTTATCTAATTTTGAGAGGCCATCATGCCATAAATTATTAGTCTGCCTTGATCATACTTTCTCTCGAGAAAATTTATTGCTCTCTGATCCAATTTCCTCTCACATGCTCTCGTTTGAAGCCAATTCACTATATTGATGGTTGTCGTATCCATGGTGCATGTGTGTCGACCCTCCATCAGATTGATATGACCTTCCTTACCATCATCTGCATGGTGGGTGGTTACATCAGGGGTTAGCCAACTCCACCATGTGTCATGTTGAATCAACGTGCCATGAGTGGTGACAGTGGAGTGGTAGTTGTGGCAAGTTCCTTGGGTGTTCGAGAGCTCATGTTTCTTATGGAGATTTCCCTTGGTCCATTTGGGTTTGATTTCAGTAGTCATTAGGGGAGGTTGTGGATCTCAATTTCTCCCCCTAAACTAAGGTGGCTTGGGGGTAGCACCACTCCCTGATTTTCTTTCTTATGCGCTATGCTATTTAAATACCACATCACAAGCCAAGGGGTCAGGATTTCGAAATGGGGGAGAAGAACTTCTATTTGATAACAGATCCTGGAATTATGTTTCATTATGCCTTTTTGTAGAGCTATAATTTTCCTAATTTCCCAAGAAGAGTCTCTAATTACATGTATAGCTCTAATGTTATTCCTTAATGCTAGCTCTAACCCTTTCCAGAGATCCATTTCTTCAGCCTAATTGTTCGTTTTCATTCCCATTCCCCAGGCATGCTTTATTCTGTTTGTTCCCTCGAGGTTATGCAACACCCCTTCCACTCCTACCAACCCTCGATTTCCTTTCAAGGCTCCATCAAAAGATAACACATTATTGTCTATGCCACTTAGCCACCTGTTCAATTCAGCCTCTGTAAAAGGGAGTTTCTAGGGCTCTCCTCCTTTTGGTATTGTAGGGAAACTTAGTTTTTTGCTATTGGAGGTGTTGAGGTGAATCCACTTATGTTCCACATCCATTAGTCCTTCCAAATCTCCTTACTTCCACCGACGATGGGATAGGACTTCCGAGAGTAGCTAAAAGGATTTGGTTCCTATTTTGTGGGCTGTAGGGAGATTATTCTAGAAGATTTCTTTATTTCTAGTGAGCAAAGTTACCCAACATAATAACTTGGGGAGAGTAGTTCAATATCACCTCATAAGAATTTTGGACCAAAGGGAGCTCGGGCAGGCATGTTTCCAAGAATGAAACCTACCAATAAAGGAGTGGGGATATCCTTGACCTGTATTACTTTAGAGTAGGAAGATTTCCACATCATTTTTGGTATAGTCATAGTGGAAGAATAAATTTTCTATTGTCTCTTCTTCTAATTGGCATAAAGCACATATAGACGACCTAGTTATGCCCCTTTTTTAAAGATTCTCTCCTGTAATGATTTTTTTGTGGGATTCTTTCCAACATAAAAGGTTGATCTTGGGAGGACTATCCATATTCCAGATGGCTTTCCATAACTGAGAATCTTGTTGCACCAGAGGTTCCGGTCTAAGAGGGTGATAGCCTAGCTTGACCATGTATCCTGTTTCAAAGTGTATCCATCTCCTAGAGTCCTTATTAATCCGATGCAAAGGAGCATGTCCCTGGAGGAGGGAGAGGATATTGTTTTGTTGATCAGCTAGATGGTGAGGAAGGTTCCTGTTAACCAAATTCCAACCCTTCCGTCTTCCTTCTTCATGTCAGTCAAATATATCAAAGAGAGTCAGGAGATGGCTTGTGTTATACCAATGACGAAGAGCGTGGAGGTATTCCCTGAACTTGAGTGGTCCTTCTTCATTGAGGCCATCTTCCAAGATTTCGATATCTCTTCCATTTCCAACCTGCCAAGTAAGATGGGAGAGAATAAGCGGGGCATCTTCTTTGCAAAGGCACCATATAGGCGAGCCTTTAGATGGCCATTGCAATGAATCCAGTCTATTGTGCATACTTTTGGCTAGATACTTCTTAATTATAGCCGACTGCCACCAGCCTGAGGGATTGGAGAAGAGATTCCATACTAATTTGGCCCCTAGGGCTTTGTTGACCAAAAATGGATCTAGGATGTCTAGCCCTCCCGAGAGCTTGGATGCCCAAACTATTTACCAATTCACCATATGAATTTTTTGTTCATTTCCTTTGCATCCTTGCAAGAGAAATTTACAGATCAATCTGCTGATTTTATTTACCACTCCAACTGGGGCTAGAAGAGCCAAACATTGATACAAAGAAAGAGACAATAGCACTGATTCGATGAAGACCAACTGCCCCACCTGGTTTAGCCATCTAGTTCCTCAATTTTCAAATTTATTTTTGATCTTGTCAAAGAATATTTCACATGTTGATCTGGGGGTTTTGTCTTTAGCAATAGGCATCCTGAGATAAGTAAAGGTTTTTTACTTTATACCGCTTGGGAAAGCCAGGATTTCAGCAATGGCTGCTATTATGTTCTCAGAGCAGTTCCACCCATAGATCTGAATTTTATAACTATTCACCTCTCCTCCTGAAGCCTCAAAGTATTTTCTCTAAATTATATTGAATCTTATAGTTATATTTCTTGAGGTTCCTCCTAGAATAATGGTGTCAGCAGCGAACTCAAAATGATTGATAGGTTTCACTCCCCTGGCAATGAGGATTCCTCCCAGATTTCCATTGTTGAGTTCCTCCAAAAGGGACCAACTAAGAGCATCAGCTATAATAATGTAAAGAAGCGGGGAAATGGGACATCCTTTCCACATCCCTCAAGAAGCTTTAAAAAACCCAACTGGGTGACCGCTTAACAGAGGGGAGATCCAAGGCTGACCTATATAGGCATTGAAATTTTTTATGAATTTATGGTTGAACCCAAATTTCTCCATGATATCAAATAGGAATTTGTGTATCAACCCGTCAAAAGCATTGGCCATGTCCAATTTAATTTCCATGTCATTGTTTCCTACATTCTTGCTTGTGTGAATTCCCTTTTGAACCAGGATTATGTTATCTAAGATTTGACTCCCTTGGATGAACCCACCTCAATTAGGTGAGATGTGTTTTTCCAAGAGGGAATTTAATCGATTCGATAAAATTTTGGTGATAATTTTGTAGGAAATATTACAAAGAGAAATAGGCATGAATCTTGAAAAACTTACCGGTTTGGTGTCCTTTGGTATAAGATCCAAGAAATATGAATTGATTTCTCCACTAAGTTTATCTTTGCCCATTGACCATTGCAACATTCAGAGAATATTATTTTTAATTAAGAACCATAAAACCCTATAGAAGTGGATAGTGAATCCGTCCGGTCTAGGGGATTTATCTGGATCCATAGACCAGATGGCTTCTATCACCTCCTCTTCATAAATGGGGGCTTCAAGTGCTCATTATTCTTACTTGTGACCAAGGTTGGGATATGTGTGAGGAGATTCTCCTCCTGTCCTTCTATTTCCATTCTCGTCTCCATGTTCATATTCTGGAAATGAGTGAAGGTTGTTTGTTTCAAGTCTTTTCGCTGAGTGATTTCATCAGTGTTTTTAGTGGTGATTTCGAGGATATTATTATGCTACTCCAACACTTTAGCCTGTATGTGGAAGAATTTAGTGTTTTTACCTCCAACCTCCAGCCAAAGACTTCATGATTTTGTTCTCCATTCCTCCATTCCTCCTCCTCTTTTCTCTTTCTAGTGTAAATTTGTCTTCCCAATTATTTTTCTCTATTTAGTAGTACTAAAGACCAATCTAGGGTTCTAGATTAGACTCAATTTATTGTCGACCAAGGTAGGTAATATTAGAGGCACTTGTCTAATATTTATAGACCTAAAAGGATCTGTTCTATCTGTCTAGATAAATGCTTATTGTGACAGGCTCCAGCACTCTTTTACAAGAGATTGAAATGTGGTCCCTTTCACACTCTAAACACTTATATTACCTAATCTAATCTACTATTCTAAAACAAAGTGCTACTAGTCTGAGTTTTCAATCCTCTTACAAGGCTATGGTTCATAAAAACTCTTTCGAAGTAACACACTAAGCATACTGAAAATTAAATTCATAAAAACAGAGATCATAGAAATGATTTGAGATTCAGTACTCAATTAAACCTTTTACAAGGACTTGTTCATTAATTTTTCAATCGAATTCTCAAATTACTACTATGAATCATAAAATAACAATATTAAACTTCTAAATAAAATTGATGAACTCACAAGTATGAAAATTAAAATTGATGAACTCACAAGCATGAAAATTAAAATAAAATGCTAATCAGATATGAATACTAAATCTTATGTAAATGAAAAGAAAGTGTACCAATCTTCACATGGGGGCCCTTCCACGCTTTGAAGGCACACTTGAAAAACTTCAAGTGATAAAAAATTTAACTCAAAAACACCATAAATGATGAAATTCTGTCTCTGATTAAGTTTTGAGAATGAGTTACATTAAAAACAGAGTTCTGAAGTACGCTGATAGTCTTAAGTCCGGTTCTTCCTTCAATGTTATCACTAGCATCCTTAGTTCATTACATGCTTTCATCCTCCTATTTATTAAAAATTACAACCAAAGAGGCTATTTTCGTTCCCCCTAATCCTAACTGATCCCAAAACAGATCAAATCAGTTTAGAGTTCCTAATCTTAAGCAAAATATCAAGTACATTCATTATCACTTCAGATTTTTCTCCTGGATAGGTTGGGTTTTACCAGCGTTGACCAGATACTCAGGAGCTTCAAATTTGATCTTGGATAGATTTTCCACCATGTGTGTACATCCTAGATCACGTCCTTATCTTCTGTTTCAATTTTCCTGCTATGCCACATGTCAGAACATAAACCAATTACAGGAAGTTATCACATCCTGTAATTTTCTTGAAAATTTTCAAGTTTTAACATAAAAATTCCATAAATTAAATTTAATGTAAAATAAAAATTATAATGCTACATTAATCAATTTCAACAGACTATAAGGGATTTATGGAAGAAAATGGTGGATAAATGATGGAATTTTAAGAGAAAAATATAGCAATAAAATAGTACCAAAATTTCCCCCAAACTCAATGATTTAACATGTCCTCATGCTAATCCTGATGTGCTACCTTTATGTTTTGTTTCTGCTTGTGCCTCTGCTGCTTGTAGCAATACATCTACATTCTTCTGAACTCGGAACTCATACTTCATATTCTTATATTTTTCTTTAAGAGCCTTTTTCTGAGTGTACCATTTTGTTGCCCATTTGCATATTTCAATTTGATCAGTTTTAAGTTCTTTGACTTTCTTCTTCAGTTTCTCATTTTTCTGTTGAATATTCTTACTTTGTGCTCTTAACATTTCATTTTCTTTCTTTATGACCTTCTCTAACATATTTTATTCCATCAGTTCTTCTTTTAGCTCTTCAATTTGTTTCTCTAACTTTATCTGTTTCTTGTTTGTAGGTACTGGATCTTTCCTTTTTCCTTTGTTACTTTCAGTTTCCATCTCTGCTTCTTGTTCTGGCTGTGAATTAGCACTGCTTTCAATTTCCATTGGTGTATTTACATTTTTCTCTGGTTGATCATCTTGTATTTGATTTATTTTTATTCTCCTTAATCTTCTTCTGTAAGTAGTAAAAAATTTATCTTTTGCAATTTTCTTGGCATCTTCTTGCCTCATTCTCCTTGTCTTCACACTAATACTGGGTTGAGAAACAATGCTTGACTTAAATTCAGGGGTTTCCTCATCAATATCAACCATAAACTCTGTGCTTCCTTGTTTCTCCTGTTCATATTCTTTGGTTTTGATTTGATTAGCAATTAAAAATTCTTCCCATGTTTTCCCTCTCTTCTGCAGTTCAAATTCAATTAGAATTTTGATCGAACCAAAATGATACAGGCTTCTATCTTCATTACCCTTTTGTTTCTGAATGGTATTTGACATTTTACTCAAACTTTGTAAAAGAAAATAGGGCAGACTGATAGTGCATTGACCCTTTAAGTGCAACAAAATTTTTATGTGATATAGGTATACTACGTTGTAACGCCCTTCACATGTAACAAATTTTTGAAGAATGTATACCATTTCATCCCATGGGTGGATTAACCAACTTCTAGGAACACCCTATTTCCAATTGACAGAAGAAACCCTTGACCTAGACATAAACTGAGTCCACGATTTTTCTCTAAATTGCTTGGTTTTGAAATACTTTTCCCCTTCTGGACTGATGTCTAATGACTGAGCTATTGTATCCTCTGAGATTCTGAAAGAGAAATTTCCTATCAAAGCTTTCTCTCCATTAAATGAAATTGCAAATTGTTTCATAGCTTCTTCATTGTTTCCATTAAATTTCTCTAGAAAAGACAACCAGTGTTTTTCCCTCAAAAACTTAACACAGTCTTCATGGTATTTTGAACTATCAAATTTCTCAGGCTTTGCTCTATTTTTCATTTTAAAAATCTCTGTTCTAACCCCTTTTTATGCTCTATGAAACAAAAATTAAATCAGGGTTTTTCAACTTGTTACCTCTCTTCTCGCTTTCCACTGGGCTGACCTGGCTAACTTCCTCAATTTTCTGAGCTTACTTCTTCAAATGTTTGAGCTGTTCCTCAAATTCTAGGCGGAGGTAAAAATTCTGGATAAGCCCGTCTGCTATATTTTCTCCCTTTTTAGCACCTACTATCTCGGCCCTCTTTAAGAAACTCAGAGTCTGAACATTAACTCCTTAACTAACTTTATGAACTCATAGTTTTATAAAATGAAAACTCAACCGCCGACCTTAATTTTGCTTGATAATTGTTATGATGATAACGTAGAGAACAAAGTCTTATTGTCAGAGGCCATGAGCTTGTTTGCAGAGTCGGAAGGCATGTTCAAATCATGAATATAGAGGAGTAGTACTGATTTGCAGAAGCATAATCATGGTAGCACAATATGCAAATCGTGTTGGTAATGAAATCATAGAGGATACATTCATAAGCAGATTTGGGTCAGAAGATCGTTTTTTAACTCTGGCAGTCGAAATGAATGAAATCATTTGAGGACAAGTGTTTTAACAAATGTCTTTCCATTGAGTGGACTTTTACATTGAGTGTCTATTAAGGCCACTACTTGTTGGTACTTTGTTGGCAGAGGTCAATTTTAAAAAATGATGAGTTTATGAAAAGGTTTTAAGGGCGTAGATAGGAATAGAAAATAGAAATAGGCTAAGGTTTATAATGATGTTATGTGTGGGACATGGAAATGAACATATAGAAATAGGAAGAGTGGTAATGAAGTGAGTATATGGGAATGGTAATGAAGTGAGTATATAGGAACATACGAAGAATATGGGTATAAAGATTATAAGAAGGCTTTTTGAAATTGATAACAAGAAATCATAACTATTTTTTAACACTAAAATAATTTAAGAATTTTAAATGCTAAAAACAAAAATTTCAATACATTACAATTGTTAGCTGACAAAATTCTAATTCTTCTTGTACAGGTGTGACTGATCTGCTTGTACAGGTGTGGCTGATTTTTTTTCTTCTAAAACAGGTTCCTTTGAAGTTGAATATAACAGGTCCCTTAAAATCTGAAGAACCGTGTTTGTGAAGCTTCTTTTATCTTTAATGTTGTTGTAGCCTTGGTTTAGAAATTTATCTTTGGTGTTGATGTAGCCTTTGATGATGTAGCCTTGATTAGAATTTTGATAAGCAAGCTTTGAAAAGTTGTTGAAGTAGCCTTGTATATCTTTGATGCAGTATTCAAACAGGTCCCTCTGATATTGGTAGTATTGGCATAGCCTTTAGACAGGTCCCTCTGTATAATCATGTTAAAATAGGTCCCACTGCATATTTTGTTGCTTGAACAGGTCCCTTTACTGATTAGAGTATCAAAAAAACTTTTTGATTGAATGACTGAAACAAAAATTCTTTGAAAAATTGAAATTGAGGAGATGAGATAGGGAAAAAAACCACTGTTTCTTCTCCCCCACTAAGTCTTTGACTTGTCCTCAAGTCATTATTGAATTTGTGAAAAATAGTAAAGAAATAGAAGAGTGAATTCTTACCAGCCAAATTATTGGTTTTCTAATAAGAATTCTAGTTTAGATTGTGCCAGAGTCTGGTTTTCACATCTAAACCATTATTTTTTATTTTATTTTTTTATTTTTTATTTTATTTATTTATTTATTTATTTTTAATTTATTTTTATTATTATTTTAATTTTTGAAATTCAAATGACTAAGGTAGAGATATCATAGCTGAAGACTGTGATATCTCAACCTCCTTTTGCTGAGATACAGTTTGAATAAAATCTTCCTTGCTGATGGGCTTATGATAGAGTTTCAACCTATGTCCATTGACAATAAAATTGTTTCCTTCTCCATCAATTGTTGTTAATTTGACTGATCCATTTTCATATACTTGGTCTATTTGATATGGGCCCACCAATGTGTTGTAAGTTTGGCTTTATGATATCTGAATTTAGAATCGAAGAGTAAAGCCCAGTCTCCTTCTTTAAACTGTTTCTTTTTAATGTGTGCATCATGCCACTGCTTCCTTTGTTTCTGCATTAGGATTGTTCTCTCCTATGCTTGCTACCTCATTTCATCTAACTGGTTCAATTGCATAATTCTCTCCTTTTGTGCTTCATTGAGATCAATTCCTAAATCTGCAGCCATTTTATAAGTATGTATCTGAAATTCAATAGGAAGCATTACCTCTTTTCCATACACCAGCTGATATGGTGTAAATCCTGTAGTGTCTTTCCACGTGATTCTGTAAGCCCAGAGTGCATCTTTGAGCTTTTCCTCCCAATTCTTTCTGTTCATTGCTACTGTTTTAGTGATAATTCCTTCCAAAGTTTTATTTGTTGATTCCACTTGGCCATTGGCCTGTGGATGGTAAGGTGTACTTTTTCCGTGCTTGATTTTATATTTTTCTGTGATGTCTTGAACCAACCTTGAAGTGAACTGAGTACCTTGATCTGTTACTATCTCCCTTGGTACTCCATACCTTACAAAAATTTCTTCAAAGAGGAAGTTTACCACTGTTTGTTTTGTTGCTCGGACAAGTATTTTGCTTCAGCCCATTTTTTCACGTAGTCAGTACATACTAGGATGTACTTTTTTCCCTTTGAAGGTGGATTGATGGGTCCTACAAAATCTAGAGCCCATTTTTCAAATGGCTCTAAATGTACTTGGGGCTGAAGTGGCATTTCATCTGAACCTATTGGTCTACCCATTCTTTGACAACTGTCACAACTTTTCACATACTTCTTGGAATCCTTAAAGATAGATGGCCAATAGTAGCCAAGGCTAAGGATCTTGAATGTTGTCCTTTTTGCTGCAAAATGCCCACCACACGGTTCGTCATGACAAGATTTTAAAATATCAATTATTTCATCATTTCTTACACATATTCTAATAATCATATCATAATCGGTGTAAAATAAATCTCCATTAACCCATGAATATCTAGCACTTTGTTTGATCAACCTCTTCTTCTCCTTTGTAGTAAAATATGGAGGTATCTTTCCTGTGGACAAATAATTAGCTAAATCAGCATACCATGGATCTACTACTGAAATTGAAAATAAATTTTCATCTGGAAAATAATCTTCAACTGGAACAACCTCACCTGAATTCTGGAGTCTAGAAAGAAAATCTGCCACCTGATTCTCCTTACCTGGTCTATCCAACACTGTAATATTAAATTCTTGTAGTAATAACAACCATCTGGTAACTCTTCCATTAGTGATTGGTTTTCTCATTAGATATTTAATGGCAGAGTGGTCAGTATGTACAAAAACCTCATAACCAGATATATAATGTCGGAATTTATTCATAGCGTGTATGATTGCAAGCATTTCTTTTTTAGTGACTGTGTAGTTTAATTCTGCAAGTGTTAGATTTTTACTAATAAAATAGATAGCATAATTGAAAGACTCTTCTTTTTGGCCTAATGAGGCACCTACTGCAGTATCAGATGCATCTGTAAAGATGTGAAAAGGTAGGGTCCAGTTAGGTCCTTTTAAGACTGGTGTGGTTGATAATTTTTCTTTGAGTATTTCAAAGGTTTCTGACAATCTTCATTCCAGTTGAAAGGTGTATATTTTGCTAGAAGCTTAAACAGAGGTAGAGCTATTTTACTAAAATGTTCAATAAACCTTCTATAATAGCTTGCATAACCAAGAAAGCTTCTTACCTCTTTTTGAGTCTTCGGAATTGGCAAATTGACAATGATTTGGATTTTTGATGGATCAACTTTAATGCCTTGAGAAGAAATATAATGACCCAATACTACCCCTTCATTTAGCATCATAAAACACTTTTCATTGCTCAGGGACAGATTAGCTTCAACACATATCTTCAAAACTTTCTCAAGATTTTCTAATGAATGCTCAAATGAATTATCATACACTGAAAAATCATCCATATAAACTTCAACACACTCATGAACTAAATCAACAAAAATAGCTAATACAGCTCTCTAAAATGTAGCTGGAGCATTACAAATTCCAAATGGTAAAAAATTATAGGCATAAGTGCCCCAGGGACAAGTAAAAGTGGTTTTGTCCTGGTCCTCTAAGGCTATCCTGATCTGGTTATAGCCACTGAAACCATCAAGAAAAGAAAATTATGATTTCCCAGCTAATGTGTCTAGCACTTGGTCAATAAATGGTAGTGGAAAATAATCTTTGAGGGTTTCTTTGTTCAATTGTCTGTAATCAACACAAATCCTCCACTTACCATTTTTCTTGGGCACTACTACCAATGGGGATACCCACTGACTGTCAGAGATAGGATAAACAAAATTGACTTTCAATAGTTTTTGTAATTCATCTCTAACAATATCCTGAAGAATGGGATTCATTCTTCTCTGCGGTTGCCTCACTGGTTTTATATTAATATCTGTGTAAATATGGTGAGTACATGTTTCAGGGTGGATTCCATGCATATCGGTGTAGTCCCAAGAAAATGCTTTCTGATATCTCCTCAATAATTGAATCAATTTTTCTTCCTGAGATAAGTCTAGGTGAGTGCTAATATTCAATGTTTTTCCTGGACTAATCTCTATGGTCTTGCTCTGTGTGTTTGTGATAGATTGAATGGGAATTTTTTTTTCAAATGATGTTTGCAAAGAATGAATGGTACATATTTGTTGAAAAATCTGTGCTAAAAGTTCATCTGCAGCATGGTATTGTTCATTTCTTAATTCTTCAGACATATCAGGTTTAGAAAGAAACAATTCTATCAAATCGTCATTATTATGTTCTTGAAAATCATAGATTTGATTGATGCTGAAAATAGATTGAACTTCTTCCTTATCATTGTATTTATCATCAAGCCATAAGTTGTTTTCTACTGCTGATGATTGTGCTGATGGGTACAAAGTGAGTTGTTTCCTTTCAGTTCCTCGTGAAATAATCATATTACCTGATCTACACCCTATGAATGCATCAACAGTTGCTAACCATGGTCTACCAAGGATGATAGGGTGTCCTCATAAATTGGATTTTGGTTGAAGAACTAAAAATTCCAATGGATACTCCCAAGAGTCCAGTGAAACAATTATTTCCTCCAAAATCCCTTTAGGAATCACTTTAGACCTATCAGCTAGTTCTAGAACAATTGGTGTGTATTGCAAATTTGTGAGCTGCAATGTTTTCATTGTTTCAAGAGTCATCACATTTATTGCTGCCCCAAGGTCAATTAAAGTATTTGGAATAGGTATGTTGTTAATGATTGTAGTGACTCTAGGAATACCGGGATCAACATACTTTTCCATTGAAATGGTGTTTGTCATAAGGCCAACTAGATGTCCAATAACATGAATAGTTTGTGGATCAAGTCTTTTTCTTGTAGGCTTCTTGAGGCATAGTTCTTTGATTGCTTTAGTATATATTGGAATGTCTTTTATGGCTTTAAGTAGTGGAATTTTTATATAGACATTCTTCAGCTCATCCTATTGGAGTTCCCATGTTTTGGCCAGGTTGACAAAGACCAAAAGATGAGACAACATAGAACCACTTTGGGACCTTAGGATCTAGCCCTCCTAGGTCCAGAGAGGGATCTCTCTATAGGAGTCAAAGGATACATCTTTGAGGCTTAAAGTATAAGATTTTAGGCTAGTTATAGGCTCGAGGTTGTTGGTTTGATTGTTTGTGTTTGGTTGGAGGGAATCAGGAAAAGAAGGACCAATACGAGACAAAGACGAGCAAAGAGGAAGCTTAGGCAGAGGCAGATAACTCAAAGAACATCAAAGCCATTGGGCTATGGAGTCAAGAAAGGATTTATTTGTGTTCAATGTGCAAGCTTTCAGTTGGGCTAGTCATCTAAATCATCTGGATCTTAAAGGGCATAAGATGGGATGGAACATTAAGAACTGAAAATGAAAGGAGGGGGACCATCCAACTTTGTCTATAGATCAGACCAGAGATCATTTAACTCCAGGCCTGCTTGGACAGAATTAGAGGTAATTACCAGGGAACTTAGAGAGACTAGCTGGTCGTGCAAAGATCCTAGTGGACAGGGCTAACACTAATCCCCAGTGTTCCCAAACCTTCCAGCTAAATCCTACCAAGAACATCTAAACATAGACTTCATTAATTCATACATCAGAGAGCAGGCAATATCATCCACTACACTGGTTAAATCAATTGAAATCAACATTCAGATACACATATAAGCAGAAAACATAAAGGCTGGGAGAGCAGCAACATAAGGTACCTATCAAGGGTAAATCTTATGCCAAACTTCTGATGCGAGCCTGAAGAAACATGATGAAATGAAAGCAAGTCAATCACAAATACAGAGAAAGGAAAACATCACCAGCTGCTTTAGATCAAGATCCAAAGAAACATGCTTGTCATATTAAAAACAACACCAATCAGGTACATCATAGCCCATAGCTTGAACATTCAGTCTGAATACATCAAATCTCAGCCTATCATACAATATACACAGAGAACTTGTCTCAAGAGGAAAATACTTGTGTTCCACTGATTTCTCATCAACAACCTTTACAATATTTTTCTCTAAGCTTTATAGTAGAAGAGGAGCTCAGGAGGTAGGTGGATCATTGAATGTAGCGTTAAACACACAAAATGAATGCAGGGCCGAAACCCATTCTGTTTGACTGCTGCACATTTAATCTCTGCCATCTCTTTACGCAGGAGTGATCTTCTTCAGATTTGCCTTTGCTCGGGATATGACTTTGATGCACTCTGGTGGCCATACTTCGCTGTACTTGTGGGGAATAAATAAATGTTGCACGGCTACTGAGAGGTCTCTTTCATAAATGTCTGACTGTTCTTGGACCGTAGTTAGGGCGGAAATTCTTTCAGGGACATTTTGTGTAATAAAAACGGTATGGGCGCCCTGTCTTTCATGAAGAAAAACATCCTGTCGATTTGAGACCCTGATTATATGGTTTTCTGCGAGCTGGACTTTTCATGTAACCTTTGATGTCTTTGAACTGGTACCTCTGCCTTCTAAAATCCCTGAAAAGGCACAAAAGACTTCCATTTCTTGCCTCAAGCCCTCTGCTGCTCCCGTACTGTCTTTGTTTGTGCAATCTAAGCTTTAATGGTGCCGGTGGAAGTTTGCAGAGCTCAAACTCTGTTCTTTAGATGCGAGTTCTGCCGCCTAGCCGCTGTATTGAAAGTTGTGTAACCATGGCTGCGTTCTCCATCTGGTAACCCTACAAAATACGGGGCTAGGTGATAAAAACCGTACATAAGGGGTAGCTGTGGAAGACGGGAGGAAATAAACGTGGCGGCAGTGAGAACAGTGTTTTTGAATGAAATGAATGTGACATACTCGTGGATATGGCGAAAATAGTGACTAATAGGGTTTGGTGTAAACATGCTTGAGGGCCGTTAGATCATGACCAGGAGACGTAGATCAACGGTGGAGACCAACAGTGGGGCAATATAGGAAAGGGGGCGGAAAATATATTATACACTTTGATGGATTAATGGTGTAACTTTAGGCTTTGGAGAAACATAACGAGAATGTATGAACTGAACGGAAATGCATATGAGGTGGGGCCGGGGCGCGCATCGCAAAATCGCAAATGGAGAAAATGCGATGGCGAAGAGCAGCACCAAACAAAACTGTGCTTTGCGCTATCATGACGGGGCAGAATTTTGATGAGTGCAGATCGCAAAGTTGGAAAGTGCGCAGAGCGCAGATCACAAAAAATGAAAAACGCGATGGGCATCAAAATAAAAACTGAAATCTGCAATCTGCGCTTTGCTCTAGGCATCAAAGGGTTTAAAACTTGGTTCCAGGGTGCGGGCGCATGGAAGAAAAGGTGCTAAGGGCGCAGCGGAAGGGGCTAAGCCTTATTACAAGGTTGGAAAGTGGGTTTTGGCCCTTTTTTAATGCATTTCAAGGCCAAGGAAGAGTAACGATAGAGGGAATAAGGGTGAAGGAAGCCCACAAAGGGGTAGGGGGAGGATATAAAAGGGATTTGAAAAGTTAAGAAGGGGAATAAAAGGGGAGATGAGGGAGGACAGAATAGGAGCTAAGGAGGGAAGATATAAGAAGGAAAAGGGGGCCTTTGGGTATTTATTCACAAACAGAGAGGGCTTTATGATAGGCAGCAGAGGGAAACTTATCAAAGGATAGAAGGCACATGGAGGCTTCAAGGAGACTGTGTTTTCAGGGGAAATGCATTCCTTGAAGGCTCAGGAACAATTTAGCCCCCCATTTGCTTGTCAAAAATTTCATAGGGGGGCTAACAGTGGCTCCACATGGGGATGGCTTCTTCTTGAAGGAGTCAAGAATTCAGAAATTGATCTCTTGGTGTAGGCTAGGTGCCTACTGCTTGAACCATCCTTTTCTTTCTTTGATTAGCTGCCACAAGCTATGAAGACAACGTATCAGCAGTAAAATTCTCCCAAACAACTACCTACCCACACTATAGTCCTAACATTTTCTTTTGGGTGCATTTGGACTTGCAGACCCTTTACATCATTTTATTTTTATAAACATAAAATAAACCTATTCTAAGTCTACCCTTATTACTCCATGAGACCAGATTAGGCTGTTGGCCTCATAAGATTCTCTACCTAATCTACTACCTGTTGGGATTAAACTGTCCAACAGGTTTCTTCACCTATATTCTAAGACAGGAAATTTAAACACAGCCAAGCCAGGATTACACTGTCTGACTTGCTGGGCTGAAACTTATAGAAAACAAAACTGAGAAGGCATGGAATTCTACAATTATGAAATATCCTCCTTTCTTCCTGACTCAGGTTTTGAGCATATTTGAGTCATCTCTTTCCTTTGATTTCAGCTCTGGTTCTAGGCAGATTAGAGCTGATTTTTCTTTTCACTGCTGGTCCAGATTTTGAGCTCGTTTGGATAAGCTATTCTGCTTCCTTTTGGCTCAGATTTTGAGTTTATTAGAGCCAATCTTTTTGCCTCAGAGGTTCATGTTTTGAGCATGTCCGAACCTCCCTTTTCGTTCTGTTTTTGGAACATTTTTTCTCTTTTTGCTGAAAATGAAAATTTGCAACGGTATATACAATGGAAATGAAACTGGAAATGGGAAATCAGCAGAAGTAGTGTTTGAGCATCCTGCCATTGACAGGACCCCCAAACAGCTCTGTACCATCAAGTTCCTGTAAGAAAAACGCATTAGGACCGACAGCGGCTTGTATGATATATGGACCTTGCCACAAGCTGTCAAATTTGCTATGTTTGCCTTTGTCTTCTCTCCTTGAATCCCACTTTAGAACCTTGTCACCAACCTTGAAATCTGAAGCTTTGGTTCTTTTGTCGAACTGCTTTTTTATGCTTTCCTGAACTCTGATCGCTCTGTTATAAACCTGTTCTCTTGTCTGCTGAAAATGTATTGTTTCATTGATTCTCCTTATCATGCTGTCCTCTTCTGATTGGATTTCTTGGACGAGCTTTACCACCGGTATCCCCAGGATAGTAGGGAAAACTGCTGCTGTCCCATAAACCAGCTGAAAGGGTGACAAGCCAATAGATTTCTTTGTTGTGAGCCTGTCTGCCCACAAGGCATGTATCAATTTTTTATGCCATGATCTTTTGTTCTCTTCCAGCAGCTTCTTAATGATGGTAACCAGGCTTTTATTTGATGATTCAGCCAGGCCATTACCCTGGGGGTAGTAGGCAGTCGAATGTCCAAGTGCAATTCCGTACCTGTGACAGAAATCAACCATTCTTTTGGATCTGAAAGCAGCAGCATTGTCAGTGATTATTTTCCTTGGAAAACCAAACCGAGATAGGATGAAGTCTTCTAGGAACCTAATGATGACAGAGTCAGTGGCATTCCTAGTGGGTATAGCTTCTATCCATTTGGTGAAGTAATCTGTGGCAGTCAAGATCCATTTATGTTGTCCAGAGGAGGCCGGATGAATCTCTCCTATAAAGTCTAGGCCCCATTGCATGAAGGGACCTTCTATGGTGATTGGTTGCAGAGGGAGAGGAAGGAGCTTTCTTTTGCCCTCAAAGATTTGGCATTTATGGCAGGCAAGAATCATTTTATGGACATCACTAAAGAGTGTAGGCTAATAGTAACCCGCCCTGAGTATCTTATTTGCAGTGGTTTTCCAACTCAGGTGGCCTCCACATTCTCCAGCATGGAACTCCTGTTTGATTCTTTCAGCTTCAGTTTCAGACAAACATTTCAGCAACGGGCCATTCAGATTTTTCCAGTATAGACTCTCATTCATAATGTAGTAATTTCTAGCTCTGAGTTTTACGAATCTGGCCTTTGTTTTGGGTAATTCTGGAGGTGCATTGAGGTTAGTGAGCACATAAAGGACGTCAGTATACCAAGGAGAGTTCTGAAACCTCTCCTCAATAGTAGGGTGGGGCAATCCTTCTTTCTCGTCTAAGGCATTCATCATGTTAATGTCCAAGGCCTACAGATTAGATTCAGCCATTAATTGGGCCAGGCCTTGACCTTTAATCAGCTTGGTGGGTTTTATTTCAAGGTCATATTCTAAGATG
The DNA here is from genome assembly GCA_034641835.2 of Pinus albicaulis. Classification (NCBI taxonomy): domain Eukaryota; kingdom Viridiplantae; phylum Streptophyta; class Pinopsida; order Pinales; family Pinaceae; genus Pinus; species Pinus albicaulis. The sequence goes on along the minus strand of CM076580.1, from coordinate 1,241,572,807 downwards.
GTAGCAATCCATTTGCCCCTTTTCCCATCTGGGCCTTGGGACAGGATATCCTTGACCACAGTATTTGGCACATAGGCTATGGTGTGAGAATGCAGAATGTACACCCTAAAGTCTTTTAAGGCCTTAATCAGGGGATAGGCCTACTTTTCCATGATGTTGTACTTTAAGGGTGCATCTCTTAAGGCTTTACTAAATAAGGCTATAGGCTTTTCATTACCTTCCGAATTTTTCTGCAATAAAACCACAGCTATTGTGTGTGGGGAAGCAAATGAAAAGATCAGAAAATCTTTTGAGAAGTCAGGGATGATAAGGACAGGGGCCTGGGTGAGTGCAAGATTTACTGACTCAAAATATTTTTTGGCTTCAACAGTCCACTTGATCCCTGCATCTTTCTTTAGCATTTCAGTCATTTTCCTAAGATGCTCAGCAAGATTGGGGATAAATCTTCTAAGGAAATTGATCTTCCCAATGAAGGACTAGAGCTCCTTGATGTTTCTTGGATGTATAATTTGAAGTATTCCCTCAACTCTCTGGGGGTCTATCCTAATCCCTTTCTCAGATATAATGTGGCCAAGAAGCTTACCTTCTTGCAGCCCGAAAACAGTCTTCTTAGGATTTAGGGACAGACCATACCTTCTACATTTTTCAAAAACTTTCCTCGGATGTTTCAAGTGTTCTTCCTCTGTTTTAGAAAAGACAGTTAAGTCATCCAAGTAGATAACTATGAAGTGTCCAATCTCATCTGAGAAAGCAATATCCATTGCTCTCTGGAAGGTAGCTCCAACATTCATCAATCCAAAAGGCATTTTCACATACATGAAGGTGCCCCATGGAGTGGTGAAAGCTGTTTTGAGTTGATCTTCTGAGAGTACCAGAACTTGGTTGTATCCTGAAAAACCATCAAGCAGGGAGATTCTTTTAGAGCCTACTACCTTCTGTAAGATATGTTCCATTCTAGGCAAGGGGTAGTTGTCTTTCAGGGAGGCTCTATTCAGGTTTCTGAAATCTATGCATAGTCTGATCTCCCCTGTTTTCTTCCTTACAGCCACTAAGTTTGACACCCAATCAGAAAACCTCACAGGGACTATTATGCCTGCTTCATACATCTTTTTAATTTCTTTCTCTACTGCAGGCAATTGTTTTGGATTGATTCTTCGAAGTTTTTGTCTGAAAGGCTTCTGATTTTCCTTTAGTGGTATCTTATGTTGTATGATGTTGGTGTCATAGGCCTTTAAGTCTTCATAGCTCCATGCAAACACATCAATGAATTCCTTAAACAAGTCAATGTATTTTTTCTTCATGTTTGCAGGTATAGACTTAGCCAGTTTTATCATTTTGGGCTTATCTTCAGTGCCTATGTTGCATTCTTCTATATCTGATTCTGCATGTTAATTGTGGGCTTTTTTGCTACGTCATCAAAGTCTAAAAGGTCTTCTAAGGGTGCCAGACCTCTGGGTATGTTCTTATCTTTGGCCTGTAGCACTTCGACCTCTTCATTTTCTGCGTTTTCACTATTTTCGTTAAAATTTCCAGTTTCTTCAAAAAAAAAGAATTTATTTCTGTACTACGAGGTGTCTACACGGTTCATCTGGGAGATCCTACGCTCAGGGTAGTTATCATGAAATTCAAGTCACGAATCGAGAAAATTCAAACTCATTCACGCCCCACCCGAAATCTTCGTCATTTGTCTCCTTGAACTTTGCCAATATTTTTCATTTTACGCCTTCTTGTTTGAATTTGGTTTGAATGATAATATTTTGGTGGAGTGTGATTTGGCCTTGCAGGCTAGCTAGGCAAGCTAAAGCTGGTCCATTTGCAATTGCATTTTGCCCCCTAGGAACAAACACTAATTCATATTCAACAAACGTTCGGCAAATCTAGGCGTCGTTCACACGTATGCCCTAAGCACAGGATGTTTTCTTCCCGAATACTCACCATTTACGTTTGATCACTAACTCTAGTCTCCCTCTCACCGCCTCTCCCCTACGGGCTCCTATTGTTGTGGACAACCATCCTCTTAATCATTTGCTGTAATTCTTCCACATTTTTGGACAGTCTGTCATATTTGGGGTCAGATGTGGAAGCTATGTTGTCATCCCTATATGTTACCCTTTTTTCAGCCTTTAATCTTGCCCTTTTTTCCATTAAGTTTGCTTCTATGGTTATGGCTCCTTTCTGCATGTCTTCCAAGGTGGTATACTCTTTATCTCTAAGCTCATAGGCCATGTCAGCATCAAATCCATCAGGATATTTTGCTAGGGCCATACCTTGTGGAGGTTTCATGTGTGGAGGGAGAGCATTATAAATGCTGTTGAATCTAGTGGTGTAATCATGAACACTCTCTCCTACATTCCTCTTAAGGGACATGTATTCTGCAAGGAGCTGGCGAGGGTTTGCTCTAACCTCCCATTTGTTTATGAATGTCTGGTATAATGCAGGGAGATCTTGAATGCTGCCAGGAGGAAATCCTTTAAACCATTTCTTCACCTCACCCCCTAAGCTTTGGGCAAAGATCCTCATTTTGATTGTTTCATCATCAATTTCCATATAATCAAAAGAGTCCTCCATCTTATCTACATGTTGCTGAGCTGTTATGGACTCTTTAGCAGTGAAGTGTGGGATTTTTGACTGATAATCATTGGGCAAGGGTAACAGGGGTTGAGGTAAAAGCAAAGGTGCATACCAAGCTGCCATGGTAACATTCTGATGAGGTATAGGGTTGGCTTGAACAGATGGTATCTGGATGACAGGGATGCTAGGACCATCAGAAGTCTATTGAGAAGATCTAGGGTGAGAGAGCCCCGAGTTTTGGAGGAAGTGAAAATCAGGTGGTGTGGAAGGAGGGGTTTCACTGTCCCTGGTGTTTTGACCACTGTTATATGGTGTATTGTTAACTTCTAGGTCTTTCTAGTCTAGATGATTGAATGACCTAGTTCTCGGCAGTATATTAGGTATGTCTAGGTCAGGGAGGAAATGTGCTAGAGCTGTTAGTTTTTCTGGTGCGGAATTAGCTCTAAGAATGTGGCTGGAAATGGTTGGTCTTTTAAGTGTAGGAGCTCCCTTGAGGATACTCTCTGGATTTTCAACTATTTCTGGTGGGTTAGGGTTGGGATAAGCTCTTGTATGAACGGTTCTGAAAGCCAGAATGTTGTTTGTAAGCCAAGTAGCTTAACCCTACTTGTTACTTCTACTTTGTGGTTAATGTTGTCTTGGGAACTAGCCTCCCTATGGGGTCTTCATTATGTTTCGGGACTGGTCTCCCAGTGGAGTCTGATGTGAAACCAAGATAATCAGCAGGCCTACTGATCACCAGTGGAGTCTTTTTAACGTTTAGGAACAATGGAGTCGCCAGGTGGAGGGTTTAGGATGATTCTAGGGTACACTATCCACCACAGTGCTCAGGCACTATCACCTTTCAAGAATCTCCTCTAAAGCAACAAGCTCCAACCAGAGATTGACTGGGAGGGCATTTACCAGATATGTCACCCCTGAAGAGAGGATGAGATCTGGAGGCTACCTGGCCCTATCCAGGCTCTGTCTAAGAGTATGGTGGATATTCAATAATGGAGGTTGATTCAAGAAAGGTGTGACTTACCATCAACCTAGCCAGAGTTCTAAGTTTCTGAGGTTTAAAGAGTTTTTTAAGACGAAATGTACTCAGAACTCCCCAGTATGGTCGCCATTATGTTGGGGTTCCCATGTTTTGGCCAGGTTGACAAAGACCAAAAGATGAGACAACATAGAACCACTTTCAGACCTTAGGATCTAGCCCTCCTAGGTCCAGAGAGGGATCTCTCTATGAAGTCAAAGGATGTGCCTTTGAGGCTAAGAGCATAAGATTCTAGGCTAGTTATAGGCTCGAGTTTGTTGGTTTGATTGTTTGTGTTTGGTTGGAGGAAATCAGGAAATAAGGGCCAATATGAGGCAAGGATGAGCAAGATAGAATCTTAGGCAGAGATAAATAAATCATAGAACATCAAAACCATTGGGCTATGGAGTCAAGAAAGGATTTATTTGTGTTCAATGTGCAAGCTTTCAGTTGGGCTAGTCATCTAAATCATCTGGATCTTAAAGGGTATAAGATGGGATGGAACATTAAGAACTGAAAATGAAAGGAGGGGGACCATCTAACTTTGTCTATAGATCAGACCAGAGATCATTTAACTCCAGGCCTGCTTGAACAGAATTAGAGGTAATTACCAGGGAACTTAGAGAGACTAGTTGGTCGTGCAAAGATCCTAGTGGACAGGGCTAACACTAATCCCCAGTGTTCCCAAACCTTCCAGCTAAATCCTACCAAGAACATCTAAACATAGACTTCATCAATTCATACATCAGAGAGTAGGCAATATCATCCACTACACTGGTTAAATCAATTGAAATCAACATTCAGATACACATATAAGCAGAAAACATAAAGGCTGGGAGAGCAGCAACATAAGGTACCTATCAAGGGTAAATCTTATGCCAAAATTCTGATGCGAGCCTGAAGAAACATAATGAAATGAGAGCAAGTCAATCACAAATACAGAGAATGGAAAACATCACCAGCTGCTTTAGATCAGGATCCAAAGAAACATGCTTGTCATATTAAAAACAACACCAATCAGGTACATCATAGCCCATAGCTTGAACATTCAGTCTGAATACATCTAGTCTCAGTCTATCTTACAATATACACAGAGAACTTGTCTCAAGAGGAAAATACTTGCGTTCCACTGATTTCTCATCAACAACCCATACAATATTTCCTCATGAGTTTTATAGCTGAAGAGGGGCAGAAGAGGTAGGTGAAGAGTTAAATGCAGTATTAAACTCTGAAACGAAAGAGGGCCGAAGCCCATTATGCTTTTAAATTTTTGCATTTATTTCTGAGATGTCTTGGACGAAAGAATGAATCCTTTCGGCCTCCATTTACTTCTATCTGCCTCTTGTTGTAGTTTGGTCTGCAGGACTCTGTGGTACTTTTGGTGCAGGAACAGAATGGAAAATAAACGCCTGAATGGTCTGCCATGCTGTGAAATAAATGTTTCTGATAGTATTCTGGACGGTCGAGAGGGGAAAAACTTCACTTGGACACAATGCATACTGAAACAATAATGTGTACTGTGTCCGTGCTTAGGAAGAAACATTCTGCTGATTTGAGACCCTGATTATATGGTTTTCTGCGAGCTGGACTTTTCATGTAACCCTCGATGTCTTTGAACTGGTACCTCTGCCTTCTAAAATCCCTGAAAAGGCGCAAAAATCTCCCATTTCTTGCCTCGAGCCCTCTGCTACTCCCGTACTATCTTTGTTTGTGCAATCTAAGCTTTAATGGTGCCGGAGGAAGTTTGCAGAGCTTGAACTCTATTCTTTAAATGCGAGTCCTGTCACCTCGCCGCTATATTGAAAGTTGTGTAACCATGGTGGCGTTCACCATCTGATAACCCTGCAAAATATGGGACTGGGTGATGAAATCCATGCATAAGGGGTAGCTGTGGAAGACGGGAGGACATAAACGTGGCGGTGGTGAGAACAGTGTTTTTGAATGAAATGAATGAATACCGTTGACATGGCTAAAATAGTGACCATTAGGTTTAGTAAACACAGCCAGGGTTGCCAGATTGTGACCAGAGCCGAGATCATGGGAGACCATATGGGGCAACATAGGTAGGCATGAAATATATTATACACTTTGATGGATTAATGGTGTAACTTTAGGCTTTGGAGAAACACAACGAGAATGTATGAAATGAACGGAAATGCATACGAGGTAGGGCCGGGGCGCGCATCGAAAAATCGCAAATGGAGAAAATGCGATGGCGGAGAGTAGCGTCAAACAAAACTGCGCTTTGCGCTATCGCGACGGGGCAGAATTTCGATGAGCGCAGATCGCAAAAAATAAAAACGCGATGGGCGTTAAAATAAAAACTGAAATCTGCGATCTGCGCTTTGCGCTAGGCATCAAAGGGTTTAAAACTTGGTTCCGGGGTGCGGGTGCATGGAAGAAAAGGGGCTAAGGGCGCAGCGGAAGGGGCTAAGCCTTATTACAAGGTCAGAAAGTGGGTTTTGGCCCTTCTTTAATGCATTTCAAGGCAAAGGAAGAGTAACGATAGAGGGAATAAGGGTGAAGGAAGCCCACAAAGGGGTAGGGGGAGGATATAAAAGGGATTTGAAAAGGTAAGAAGGGGAATAAAAGGGGAGATGAGGGAGAATAGAATAGGAGCTAAGGAGGGAAGATATAAGAAGGAAAAGGGGGCCTTTGGGTATTTCTTCACACACAGAGAGGCTTTATGATGGGCAGCAGAGGGGAACTTATCAAAGGATAGAAGGCACATGGAGGCTTCAAGGAGACTGTAGCTGGGGAATGCATTCTCAAGGTCACAAGAACTATTAGTTTCATTGCCAAAATTTGTTAGGCTAATGCCTCCTAAACGACTTTCGTTTGTGGGTTAACGACGTATGATCGAAGTCGGCAGTCATCATGAAACTGCATCGTATTTACCTATGGCGAAATCATTTTCGCCTAAAGGCGGAAACAATAATTTCCACCCCAAGTAAGCAATTCTTCTTTCTGCCACCATGTGGTGACTACATAAAGGATTAAGTACGTAATTAATTTATTATTCACTGGTAGAAATCTTTCATCACCATGTCATTACTAAAGGAGAGTAGAACATATGGCAAGTGTAGTGAGTACGGCGAACACTTGCCCTCCACATCATCTCCCTAATGCTATTCTCTTAGCGATTGCGGAAATGGTTCATCCACACATCAAGACTTAAATGTACTGCAAGAGACCCTTGTCCTAAAAATGACATCATAGAAATCAGTTTCAAAATAATTTATTTTTATTTTCAGTATTAAAAACCTGTGAAAATATTCATTTCACCGCACTTTATTTTTATTTTTCTTAGTCGTTATGTTTTTAGTTGCACCTTTGTTAAGGCCACACTATGCAGATGATGAGAGGTCGTCTTCATCATTTTTGCTTGACAGACCAAAACAAAAGATATTTCGAGGGGGAATATTTTGCCTAAAATATCTTTCCTTAGCCCACCGAGTTACAAAGTTACATCTTCGAAGCATGAAGGGTTCCAGATTTTTCAGAGTAGAGACTGTTAGTCGTGAATTTTCCTTTTGTAAAGTTTTGAGGTATTTTCATAGTGTATGTTGGAAGATCCCGTTGGGAACTAGAAACGAAGCTATCCTGTTGTGTAATGGATTCCAAATGAGATGAGTTATAGTTTGTATTTTCTTAGTTATGCTTTAATACAAATGTCCATGGTATTTTCATCACTTCTCTTGTATCGTAAGCTTTCAGAATGCGAGTGTTGATTATGTAGATGTGAATTTATCTTGTAAGGTACTCATATCTAGTTGTTTGTTAGACTTTATATACGACTTGAGGCACGATATTATGTTCATGCTCTATTTACATTATCATATTTCTTCTAATGTTAGTTGGTTGGATTCTTATGCTACTATAAGCCTACCTTCTGCTAATATTTCCTTTCATATTCTGCCATTGTTTCCATACTCATTGATTTTGGTAACTGTTTACTGGTTTCATGTTCGGCCCTCCCCACAACAGTTAGTTTCGGGTCTTCTTTTGATACCCACTTATAGACCCTTATGCTATATCATTGGATGTCATTATTATCTGTCCTTTGTCTCTGATGTCTTGGTCCCATACTAGAAAATTTCAATTCCTTGTTATAACAAGAGGCCCTGTATTATCATCTGTCAAATGCCTTTCTGAATCCTCTTGTCTTAAGATGTCCTAGGCACTGATCCTTAACAACTCAGGGCTGTCTCTAGGAGTTACAACACCACACCTACTTATGATGATGGGACATCCTTATCGACTAGACCCTCCATTGATGCGCACTCTTCATGGGGGACAATGGGCAACTATTTTTTCATTACTAATATTTATATATTTCAATTTGTAGAATTTCATTCATAATAACATAATAATATTGTTATACAAAAGGAATTTACCTAAGTGGAAAGACAATTAGTTGAGGAATGACATACACTCACATATTCTGAGGTATTAGATGATGTGGTTGAATGGGTTCCCATTGCAAGCTACACTCGAGGTAGATATAGCCAATATATGTACACATTGGACATTTACTGGCATATCAAACTTCTTCTTGGCAGGGTACTAATGGACCACAATGCTACCAGAGATGAAATGTTACTCTCCCCAAACTACATGCACCAGAAATTAGCTTTTATGGACAAATGATTAGACATAATGGAAATAAAATTGGGCATTCCTCTAGACTTAGGATGCTATCCTATCATCAACAAGGAACCCATTCAAGTTGAGGCCACCGATTTTGATCCCAACTCCTAAAAATTTCTATTGTTTATCTTTATTTTTATGTCTTACTTTTGTATGCCTACATTTTTTAAGACTTGCAAGGTCTTGATACCGTTTTTAGGTTTCTAGATTTAGCTAACATGGTTGGATTTTGGATAAGATTGATTCCGAAAAGATTATATTTTTGTATTTGGTCGGGATTTTCTAATGGTAGACCACTCCAATTCTAAGTTGTAACCATTGTTTGTAGGAAATACATAAATTTACCTTACAAAAAAAACATAATAATATTGTTCATTGTGGTAGGTGCGAGGGGGGTTATTTCTCACTCTGAGGAATTCTAAAGCATAATTTTGCATGGAGCCTTGGCCATATGAAAAAACATGTAACAAAATTCTTAAACATGGAGATTCACCCCCACTTTATTATGGAGATTCTTAATACATAAATAGGATTTGTTACAATACTATGGGCCAGTACCATGGCTTATCAGTACCACATGCTCAAAAAAACACAAATCATTTCATATGACACTTGTTCATATGAGTTTTTTTTAATTAATGAATTTAAAAATAAAAAAGGAAGAACATAAGTAACTACTTTGGAAATAAATCTCAACATTGGATTTGTATATACTAGTAAGAATATTTTAAAATATTCTATAGAGGTTAAATCTCCACCATCAACCTATAAAATGTTCTATAGAGGTTAAATCCCCACCAGCCACCTAATAATTATTGATAATTAAATTAAAATTCTATAAGCCATGCCTATTGGCATAAAAATAACAACACACTAATATAACAAGTGTTGCAAGGTAGCTTAGTCCCTGCCATTCAAGTTACAAATTATGCTCTAAAAATTGCTAAAAAAATTATAACATTGGTCAATGTTAAATTAGTAGTGGTCAATAGGTAAATTAAATCCTATAGTCTTGCTTTGGCAGGAACTAATAATTGATATGTGAGGTGGATAAATTAATTGCTTTCTTAGGCACAAGGAGTTGGATAATTTTGGTAGGTAGTAACCACTAGTAAGTCTAGACATTTACAATTTCACTCCTGCATAAAAGCAACTCCTATAAAATATATTTATTTACATCTTATTCCTATCCATTTTTATGCAAATATTCGCTTAAATTATTGTGGAAAGTAAATGATGATAAATATGTTATTTACTGGAGTATGAATTATTTTCAAGAATTTGGATGGTTTTCCTTAAAAGGTAATAATAAAAAATCACTACATAGATATCTAAAAATATGCATCAATATTGCAACGATATCCATAAATTATGGCATAAAATAAGTGAGGCAATTACCCGCTTGACATTATATTGTGCAAAGGCTGCAATAAGAGATTTATGGTCATATTGTGCAAAGGCTGCAATAAGAGATTTATGGTCTAATCAAATGCTTGAAAAATAATGCTTTTAATAATATTGAAAATAAATATTTATTCTTCAAAATTTAACATTATAAATTGTATTGGTCAATGGGTGAATGCACGAAGATGGGTTACACTTTTGGGCCAAATGTGGCGATGAAATTTCAAGTTTTTCCTCTTTTATTGAATTGAATCCCTCAAAATTCATATAAGTGTTGTGAATTTTGATTTGAAGTAAAAATAAAATATGTGGAGAATTATGTTTTTTTCCTAATGATATTTTTTGCAAATTTTTTTATTGTCGTATAGTCTCTGAATTTTCCATCAAATGCAATACTTTTCCTTGCAAATTTCCACACATCTTAAGAGGTATGTGTGCTCATGTAGCATAACTTAGTCTAAAATGTGTATGTATATATATATATATATATATATATATATATATATATATATATATATATATATATATATATATATATATATATATATATATATATATACATATATACATATATATACATATATACATATATATACATATATATATATATATATATACATATATATATATATACATATATATATATATATATATATGAGCATGATCGACTATATATATATATATATATATATATATATATATATATATATATGAGCATGATCGACATGGAGAGAACTAAGTTTATCATGTTATTTTTTTATTTTATTTTATTTTTAAATGCAAAATTATATTCTTTTATTATTTTTCGAAGTTGGAAAAGTAATATTTCAATTGCATTTTGGAGACACGAGTTTGTGTAATTTTTTTAAAACTCTTTAAATAAATTGAAAAACCAAGTGTACCCTTTTAAAGAGGACTCGTAAACGAAGATAGTGGAATTTTTTGAATTTTTTTCGTTGTGTATATTTTATGTTATTGATCTTTTATTCAACCCCTTTGAAATTGTCCAAAACAGTTTCAAGCATTGTGTTTAAAAGAAATTAGATGAAAAATATCATATGAATTTGAAAGTGTCAAACTTATATACCATTGGATAAAGGATTATTTCATGAATCCAACATGATCAAAACCACCACTTGAGGATAAGTTATTTCCTAAATCCACTAGAGTACAAAATGGGGTTTCAGAGAAATCTACAGAAGGGGTGTGAAATATTTTTAGGACCTTAGGAACTCGATCAAGCGCTTAAAACGCTCGATTGAGTGCTTGATTTTGAAATTCAAATAGCTCGATCAAGGGTTTATAAGAAACCCTCGTTCAATCCCTTAAAATGGTTAAATAAAGGTTCAATCTACCTTTAAAGATAAATCTAGCCTATAGCTCAATCTAGCTTTAAGGCTCGGTCTAACTTTAAGGCTAGATCTAATTTTAAGGCTCGATTGAGCCACTTTTTTTTAATTCCATGCCTAGGTTGTCTTGGCGGGAAATTTAAAAAATATGGCTTGATCAAACTCCTAGATAACCTTGGGTTACATTTTTTAAGCCCTCAAACAACTCGATTGAGGGCTCAAATATTTCTTGATCGAGTTCTTAACATGATTTGATTGAGTTGTTTTTTTCACCCAAAATGCACTCTCTCTTGCCAAAAAGTGTGACCTAGCTCCATGCATATACCCCAATGCTAAACTAATAGTGGTCAGTAAAAAAATTGATTGCTAGAGTTATACCTTAGTAGGGACTAATAAGGATATCCGTGAGAAAATAAATTCACTATGTTGCGAGTCAAAGACATAAAATAATGTTTTTTTTTTTTTTCTAAATAAGGCTATTTCTATTATATGGCACATAAAATACAGTTCAAAACTTTCCCGCTTGAGTTTCTATGCTAGCCAATTTTTGCAAGTGTAGAGTTCAAAAGCACAAAATAAGTCCTGCCCCAGTTGGGGAAACCAATCCATAGATTGCTGCCCCAAGTGGGGAAACCATCATTTACAGAAATTATCCAAAAATTTGTCATGCTATGTAGGAACAAGAAAAACATGAAAACCGAAAAATGAAACCTAGCTGAGGTAGGAAACCTCTCGAAATAGATTCTGAAGCGGTGAGACATGCTACTGGTCATGTGGAGGAGGCTCTTCAACTATGAAGTAGCCATATTCATCAGATGAGTCCTCTTCTTTCTTCGAAGGCTGCACCGTTGGCTCAGGCGTTGTAGTTGAATGCACTCCTGCATCCATATCCTTTCCATCTGCTGCCAAGCTGTTGCTACCTTCACTGCTGGAGGAACACGTGGCTGATTTGGTAGGCAGGGCCTCTGATTTCCTAGAATGCTGAGGGTGGGAAGAGGATATGGTGGATTTTTTGAGACGTTTCCAAGGGCCAAAGCCAGTAGAGCTGGATGGAACATCCTGGAAACACACAGAAAGAGTCGCAGAGATGAGAGGATGGTCCACAGAGCTAGTGGAGTCGAAATTGAGTTGGGAAGCTGCAAAATTGTCCTCATGGAGGGGGAGATGGTTGTCATCACGGAGGGAAATTGGAGGGCGAGAGGACTGGTCTCTACCTTGGCCTATTCTACAACGCATTCTATGCCTCCAAGGCATGGAGTTGCAGGAGGGTGATGGAGCAACGAGGGGAGAAGTGGATAGAAGGCAGGAAGCCCCAATCAACAAAGGAGGCGGGGAATGGACACCAAGGAGCTCTGGACCAAGACTATAGGAATGAATAGAGAATTACAAGCTGCAAGAGAAGACAACAGGAGTTAAGGAGCTAGGCGCCATGAAATAGTGGGAGAGGCAATAGGCCAGATGAATGTAATAGCTCGAGGCAGGTGGTTTAATGTCGGTAGGAGGTGAACAATTGTGATATTTATGAGCGATCATACAGAGGCCATGCATAGCCATGTGCCTTGTGGAGGAGCTGCCACGTCCCAAATCCCAACGATCACCCGCATCCGGGGAAGAAATAAAATAATGTCATTAACAAAGAGTAGTTAATTTTATAGCAAAAATATTTTCTTTCTAGTCACAAATTTCCTAAAAATCCAATAAAATTATGTGCATTTTTCTTTCTAGTCACAAATCTGCTAAAATTCCAATAGAAATTATGTGCATTCATTGAGAAAATTTTCCTCTTAGAAGTGTTCGAGCTAACACTCCCTTTTGATGTTTGCATGTAAAACTTGCTTCTTTATAATAACCAAATTCAATAACTAACAGTAAAAAGCTACTTTGAAAACATGGACCCATAATAAGTTGTTGGAATTATGGCTAATGCGTTGTACTTGATGGAAACCTACTTGATAAATATGTCAACATGATGGTTATGTAGATGTTACATGTGATATGGAAAAAGGAATATCAATTCAGAGATAGAGGAATGATAAAAGAGAAATTGTGAGAAGTTATACATGGGTCTTGTGAAGAAAAGCCATGTACATATGCATGTATGGTGTAGAAAAGTCGCGTATAGTTTCCGCACCATGGTATTATCAATACTAGGGGTCTTTACCATGGTATTTGACCATATTAATGAACGTGACAATGGATATTTAATCCCGTCAAAGAATACCATTAGTATTATTAAGGGATTGGCTAAGGTCTAAGTTTTATAAGGAGATGGAGATCAAAGTGTTGAATGTTTGCATGTGATGGATTATTTATGAATGAATTGATTTGAAATGGATGTGCACCCAAGAGAACGGATGAATCAAATTTGATAGATTTGAAGTGAATATATATTGGATAATATGTTTACGGTTTGATAGATATTTGATGATGGTATTATGATGTGTGCCTATAACAGTGTGTATTCCGAGATTTGGGTTTGACAAATGTTGTGTTGTGCATCGAAGGTATGACTCAGTGATTACAGATTTGTATGCTGGTTTTCCATTGAGAAGTCGCATACATACGCGGATATGCTTCTGGGTAGTCAGGTATACATTCTGCGATAGTTCAGAATATGTACGCAAGTGTCAAACATGAAAAGCGTGTACATACACAGATATGTTTTGTAAAAGGCATGTATATCTACTAGGGATTTGTAGTATGAACTATTGATGATGTTTGATTAGTTCTATTATATTTGTTGTTGTATGTCGATGAATTATCTCTTATGATTATCTGTGTTAGAGAGTACTAGTTGGGTTGAATTCTTTATGGAATGATATGTTGACTGGTGATAATGCTATTGTGTAGTGGTCTATATTTGTTTCATTGATATGTGATGGTTTCAGCACGTGATTTAGTGATTGATTCAGTGTGACAATGATTCAGACTTAATTGTTCAATATTTTGAGATCTGTACGCAGGTCCTCTTAAGGAGAAGTGCGTACATACATGGGTATGATTAAAAATAATAGCGTATACAATCTCATGTATGCTTGATCAGGGTTTGCAGTAGAAGCAATTCATTTTTGTGATGGGTAAAAATGTTTGGCTTGGTATATTGATGAATGGTTGTGCACTGATATAATATGTCCTGGTTTAGTTTGATTTGTTACATTGGTTGATTGAGATTCAGTTACTAATTTTTTCATTCCGTTGGTTCAATGATTAATTCATTTGATTGAGTGATTGGTTTCAAAATTTTTATTTAGTAGTGGTAATCAAGGTTGTCATTGATGTCAATGTGGCATTGATCGAGATGTCAATATTCTTGAGAATCCTGGTTCTAGATGATGATGCCATGACTCTTGGTTGACTAGGATACTATCAATGAAGATGTCAAGTCACGAAGAAGTCAAACCACTAATGAAGGAAGCCCTAAGTACATGATCTAATGTTGCATGCACTTGATGATCTAGATCTTAACCAATGATGTCACATGATGATGTTATACACTTGGATGATACTTGATGATGACTTACGATGATCATGGTTGGAGATCATTTGAGGGTTGGAAGAATATTTTGAAGTTCTCCTAATAATGCTGCACTATAACATATCACTACACCATTATGTGATGACATGAGTGATGCACTCATTGCTGGACATTACCATGATGATGTGGATGTCCTACATGTTCCTATGATGATGAAGAAGCCAAATAATGGAGAAGACAAACAATGGAGAAGCCAAAAAAAGAAGCCATACTGTCCTAATCATCTTATCCACTAAATATTTCAGAAGCAGTCACAAAGAAAATTAGTTTTGGATAGCTTGGAGGCATCCTTTCCAAATTAATCCTATACCATCTTAAAGAGGATTTTTCCCTCTTTCTAACAAGCCCTCACTCAACTCTTAACTCCAAATATCCTAAGACAAAATTAATTTTTAAGTTAGAAAAATATTATTTTTTGGCTAGTCGACCTACATTCACACATTCATGTCGGCCTCCCTCCAAATATACGTGTCCTTTCAAATTTGGCAAACCACTATAAATATGTGGACAAACTTTTCATTTCAGAGACAGAATTTCACATATTCATCTCTGAGATTTTTGGATGGGCAGAATATAAAAGGGTCGGATTCCAGTATAGTGAAGTCTTGGACACTTCTTTAGCTCAGATTGTTGACCTGTAGGGATGCATCGAACCTGTGAAATAACAAAAAACCAGTGAAATAATTACACTACATACAACTACCTATGGAGCTCATTTCAAGCTCAGATTATAGACTGTGGTGTGTGGACAGTCACAAGATCTGAAAATTGCAGTCTACAAATATAATCTTGGACCTGTGACAAATTGGAGGCTCAGATCTGCACCTCGGATCAATGATATTAGTCCTACAGCAAACCTGTGACCCAATTAGATTTGAAAGTTATTCTTTGAAGAATTTTGTAGCAACACTTGGAGCATTATTAAAACACTTCTTGGAACACTGAAGTAGCATAATGAGATCCTTGTTGAAGCATTATTTGGGGTATAATTGAGGTATTTTTGAAACAACGTGGGAGCTCTACTAAAATCTTGTTGAAGACACCTTTTTTTGCTGAAGCAGTTCATAGAGTTGGTAAAGTACAACTAAAGCACTCTTGGGCATATTTTGTGAAGATAGGAACCAGAATTTCAAGACATTTTGGAAATCCTAGTTGAAGCTTCTTGGAGACCTTTGGAGCAGAGTTACAGTAGAAGAGAAGTCTTGGTGAAGTATTGAATAGACCTTACTATAATTGTTGTAATAGAATTGCAGCATTGTTTGATGAGTTCCATGGAGTAGCTCTAATGAAGTGGCTTGAAGGTTTATTGAAAATACCTTATTGAGCTATCCTTGAAGGATTCTTGGAGCGGATATCGTAGTCATTAAAGCAGCCCTTGAAAGGAATTTGAAGCAGCATTTTGTAGACATTTTGAAAGTCCTATAAGCAGCTAGAAGCAAACTTTGGTTGGGATTGAGGGCAGATTGAAGGATTATCTTTGGAACTTGTAAAGAATTCCTTTGAAGAGTAATATTGGTGTATTTGGAGTCTAATTGTATTAGTCCATTGGAGAAACCTTTGAAGAGCATTTTAACATCTTGGTGCAGAATTCTTGGTGGAAGTTTTGATATACATCTTGAGGAGGATTTGGAGAAATCTTGAGATATCCTTGAGCAAGTCTTGAGGAATTATTGAAGAAATCTAAAGACACTTATAGAAGTTGATCTTGGAAGGACTATTATAGACCATGATGTGCTGAAGTCATTATGAGATTATAGTGAAGATTAAGCTGAAGATTGTTAGGGCTCATTGCAGAAGACATTGGGAGCCGTAAGTATAAACAAATATATGTTGAAAAAATGAAGCAGAAGGTTGGAGCCTCATAGAGACAAGGTTGGTGCCTTGGAAGATAAGGTTGGAGCCCTTGAGGTTGGTGCCTTGGAAGATAGGGTTGGAGCCCTAGAGGATAGGAGTCCTCAAGAGACCAGGTCGGAGCTTGTACCAGATATAGGGTTGGAGCCCTTGAGGTTGGTGCCCTAGAATTGACAAGGTTGGAGCCTTGGAAGTCCAAGTCGGTGCTTGGTAAATACAGGTTGGAGCCTGGGAGATTGAAGATTGGTGTCTTCATCTAGGGTTAGAGCTCTACATATATTATACTTGATTTATTGTAAATAATAAATTAATAAAAGCATTTATTCTTATTGTTCATTTTCTGTTCTAAATATAAGTGATCTAATTGGTAAAAATAATAATTGAAAAGAAATACTGATTCACCCCCCTCTCAGTATTTCCAACAATTGGTATCAGAGCCAGTACCTTCACTCAAAGCTTAACAGCTTGAAGGTTGATCATTAGAACACAAATGGCAAAGCCAAGAAAGAAAGTCCCCAATCCTCCTAAAGACATGTCTTCCTCAACCATGGAAATTGAAGTAAATCAATTTGCGAAGGCTCCATTGTTCAATGGAAACTTTGATATATGGGTGGCAAGAATGAGGAATTTCTTGAAGATTCAAGGAATTGAAGTTTGGAAATCTGTGATTACTAATGACACGATGGACAAAGAATCCAAGGAGTACAATACAAGAGCAATGAAGGCAATTTTGAAAGGGTTACCAAATTCCGTGAAGGCCAATTTTGAAAAATGTTCATCAGCAAAAGTCATATGGAACAAACTTCATGATCTTCACTCAAAAGGAGCGTTGAAAATTATCTCTAGTCAAGAAGATGATGGAAAACAAGAAAGAAGTCTAGAATTTGTCAGAGAAGCTAAAGATAAAAGAGATGACAACAAGGCTAAAGAAGACCTAGAAGATGAAGAGAACAAAGAAGACTTTGAAGAAGATCTTCTGAATAAACTTATGGCTTCCATGGAAGAGATTAAAATTTTGAAAAAGGAAAATGAGGAACTTAAGAAGAAAGCACAAGATGGTAACCAAGACAAGACAAGGAAGGAAGTTGACTTTGTCAAGCTTCAAGTACAAGAAAGGGATGAGGAGCTCACCAAACTTAAGGAGGAATGTCATCAAAACAAAAGAAAGCATCATGAAGAAGTCATATCTATGAAAAATCAATTGGATAAGGCAAAGAAAAGAGAAGAAGCTTTGTCAAGCCACCTTGAAAAAAGACTTAAGAGCTTGAACAATCTTGAAGCAGAGATTGGTCAATACAAGGAAGAGGTCTCCTCTCTTAGATATCAACTAGAAGAAGCAAGGGAACACGCACAAGGAGCTGAGAAGGTGATGGAAACTTTGGAATTCATAGAAGGACAAGTTAATGAAGCAGAAAAGGAGAGAAACACCATGATATGCCAACTAGAAGAAAAGGATGAAGAAATCTTGAAACTAAAATCAGACATCAATCTTCTCAAGGCCGAAACATGTGAAGCTACAAGAATAAAAGAAGAAATGGAGAGCAGTCTAGCAAAGGAGAATGAAGAAGTCTTCATAATGAAATCAAATATCATTAAAATTAAAGCACATGAAGCAACAAGGATGATGGAATAAATGAAGAAGAAACTACTTATGAAAGATGAAGATTGTGAAAATTTGAAAGGAGAAATTGTCTTTCTTGAAAAAGAAGTTGAATTGCTGAATAAAAACTTGAAAAGCTCTCAAACCCTATATGACTTCCTAAGTCTGCAAAGGTCTCCCCTTGATAAATTAAGTCTTGGCTATGTAGGTGAATCCTCAAGCAAGAATGATAATGCTGTGAGGAACCTAGAAAGAAATGTTGATGCTCCCAGTTCCAGCAAGGGCAAGGAGAAGAATCAAGACAAAAATGGAAGAAAATCTATTCCAAGGAGACTTTCAGATGGTGTCAAGAATACAAAAGGCAATGAATATCATCAAAGAACCCAAGGCAAAAAGACTTCAGAATTACATCAAGGAAAATTCCATCTCCAAGGTACCAAAGTATATTTCTTGGTTATTGCTATTCTTGTACAAAATTTGGGCACATGGCAAAATACTGTAGGGCATATCACAAAGAAAAATATAATGGTCCCCGTCAATCTCCTCGAAGCAATTTTGCAAGAAGAAGTCATGATTTCTTATTCATGAACAAAATAGAGTGCTTCAATTGCCATAACATTGGACATATGGCACGCGATTATAACTTGACTTGGGCCCCTGCACAAGCTAGAACCATGCCAGAGAAGAAAGCTACACAAGTATGGAGAAGGAAACAAGTTGAATCCGGAAGTCCCTTGAACAATCTAGCAAACAACACATTTTTTTGACTAGATGAAGTCATCCTTGATATTCCAAGTATTTGATGGTGAAACCCTGCCAAAAAGATACAATGCATATAGTTAGGGGGAGTTTGTGATTCTTGAGTATTCTTGCAGAAAGTGATCTGTGAGTGGGCCCTATGAAATACTTGATGAGTTACACATGGACAATCTTGATAAATCATCTCTCGGAAGTAACTCCATTGAAGAAAAACATGATATTATGATGATGCCTTCTACTTGATCAAACAAGGTGAGAAATCCTTCATGAGCTAAAGGAATTTGTGCAGATAGGGGGAGATGGTGCATCACATGAAGAAATACATACACATCTATCATGGAACATATTGCCAGAAGGAAAAGCACCATGGTAGGGGGAGTAAAATACCTATGAAGGAATACAATTCATGAAGAAAAGAAGCAGCTTGATAAGGGGAGTATTTGGGCACCCCGTTTGCCATTGATGTCAAAGGGGAGAGAGATTAGAAGGGAAAGAATATTGCCATCAATGAAAAAGGGGGAGATTGTTAATCAAGGTTGTCATTTATGTCAATGTGGTATTGACCGAGATATCAATATTCTTGAGAATCCTGGTTCTATATGATGATGCCATGACTCTTGGTTGACTACGATACTATCAATGAAGATGTCAAGTCACAAAGAAGTCAAACAACTAATGAAGGAAGCCCTAAGTAATTGATCTAATGTTGCATGCACTTGATGATCTAGATCTTAACCAATGATGTCATACACTTCGATGATACTTGATGATGACTTATGATGATCATGGTTGGAGATCATTTGAGGGTTGGAAGATTATTTTGAAGTTCTCCTAATAATGTTGCACTATAACATATCATTGCACCATTATGTGATGACATTAGGGATGCACTCATTGCTGGACATTATCATGATGATGTGGATTTCATACATGTTCCTATGATGATGAAGAAGCCAAATAATGGAGACGCCAAACAAAGAAGCCATATTGTCCTAATCATCTTCTTCACTAAAGATTTCAGAAGCAGTCACAAAGAAAATTAGTTTTGGACAACTTGGAGGCATCCTTTCCAAATGAATCCTATACCATCTTAAAGAGGATTTTTCCCTCTTTCTAACAAGCCCTCACTCAACTTTTAACTCCAAATATCCTAAGAGAAGATGAATTTTTAAGTTAGAAAAATATCATTTTTTGGCCAACCGACCTACATTCACACATTCATGTCGGCCTCCCTCCAAACAGATGTGTCCTTTCAAATTTGGAAAACGACTATAAATATGTGGACAAACTTTTCATTTTAGAGAGAGAATTTCGCATATTCATCTCTGATATTTTCAGATGGGAAGAATATAAAAGGGTCAGATTTCAATACAGTGAAGTCTTGGACTCTTG
Organism: Pinus albicaulis; assembly: GCA_034641835.2. Classification (NCBI taxonomy): domain Eukaryota; kingdom Viridiplantae; phylum Streptophyta; class Pinopsida; order Pinales; family Pinaceae; genus Pinus; species Pinus albicaulis. Next base: position 1,241,552,678 of record CM076580.1, on the reverse strand, counting down.
TTTAGCTTAGATTGCTGACTTGTAGGGATGCATCGAACTTGTGGGATAACAAAAAACTAGTGAAATAATTACACTACATACAACTACATGTGTAGCTCATTTCAAGCTCAGATTATAGGTTGTTGTGTGTGGATAGTCACAAGATCTGAAAATTGCAGTCTACAAATATAATCTCAGACTTGTGACAAATCGGAGGCTCAGATCTGCACCTCGGATCAGTGATAGTAGTCCTACAGCAAACCTGTGACCCAATTAGCTTTGAAAGCTATTATTTGAAGAATTTTGTAGCAACACTTGGAGCATTATTAAAACACTTCTTGGAACACTGAAGCAACATAATGAGCTCCTTGTTGAAGCATTATTTGGGGTATAATTGAGGAATTTTTGAAACAACATGGGAGCTCTACTAAAATCTTGTTGAAGACACCTTTTTTTGTTGAAGCAGCTCATAGAGTTGGTAAAGTACAACTAAAGCACTCTTGGGCAGATTTTGTGAAGATAGGAACCAAACTTTCAAGACATTTTGGAAATCCTAGTTGAAGCTTCTTGGAGACCTTTGGAGCAGAGTTACAATAGAAGAGAAGTCTTGGTGAAGTATTGAATAGACGTTACTATAATTGTTGTAACAAAATTGCAGCATTGTTTGATGAGTTCCATGGAGTAGCTCTAATGAAGTGTCTTGAAGGTTTATTGAAAATACCTTATTGAGCTGTCCTTGAAGGAGACTTGGAGCAGATATTGTAGTCATTAAAGAAACCCTTGAAAGGATTTTGAAGCAGCATTTTGTAGACATTTTGAAAGTCCTAGAAGCAGCTAGAAGCAAACTTGGGTTTGGATTGAGGGCAGATTGAAGGATTATCTTTGGAACTTGTAAAGACTTCCTTTGAAGACTAATCTTGGTGTATTTGGAGACTAATTGTATTAGTCCATTGGAGCAACCTCTGAAGAGAATTTTAACATCTTGGTGTAGACTTCCTGGTGGAAGTTTTGATATACATCTTGAGGAGGATTTGGAGTGATATTTAGATATCCTTGAGCAAGCCTTGAGGCATTATTGAAGAAATCTAAAGACATTTATAGAAGCTGATCTTGGAAGGACTATTGAAGACCATGATGCGCTGAAGTCATTATGAGATTACAGTGAAGAGTAAGCTGAAGATTGTCAGGGCTTGTTGCAGAATACATTGGGAGCCATAAGTATAAACAAATATATGTTGACAAAATGAAGCAGGAGGTTGGAGCCTCATAGAGACAAGTTTTGTGCCTTGGAAGATAGGGTTGGATCCCTTGAGGTTGGTGCCTCAAAATTGACAATGTTGGTGCCTTGGACGATAGGGTTATAGCCCTAGAGGATAGGAGTCCTCAAGAGACCAGGTTGGAGCCTGTACTAGATATAGGGTTGGAGCCCTTGATGTTGGTTCCCCAGAATTGACAAGGTTGGACCCTTGGAAGTCCAAGTCGGTGCTTGGTAAATATAGGTTGGAGCCTGGGAGATTGAATATTGGTGTCTTCATCTAGGGTTGGAGCTCTACATATATTGTACTTGATTTATTGTAAATAATAAATTAATAAAATCATTTATTCTTATTGTTCATTTTGTGTTCTAAATATAAGTGATCTAATTGGTAAAAATAACAATTGAAAAGAAACACTGATTCACCCCCCTCTCAGTATTTCCAACAAGTAGTTAGCTTAAATGATGGAAGTGGGTCCAGTATGAAAATATGATGAAAATTGGTGTACAGGTTTGATGTTTTGAGTCAGGTGGATCTAGTATGAAATATTATGAAATTTGGTCCACATAGGTGCTAAGGGTTGGATCCTTCAGTAAGGGATTCAAAGCTTCCTTCCAGTGGTAGTTGGTAAATATGATCAGGGGGTTGGAGCTCCCTTTAGGTGGGTGTCTATAAAGATGATCAGGGGGTTAGATCTCCCTTTTAGTGGGTGTTGGAGAACAAGAGAAGGTTGTATCCTTTTTCAGGTGGGTGCTTGTGTACAGGTATGAGTCCACACCAGTACAAGATTGTAAGATTTTTTCCTTTATAACAAATGAAGAAGACAAAGATGACGACAATAGTGACTTTCTCCCATATTGGGTTTCCACCTAAAATCCTAGTGTCCTCATGTGTTGTTGTTTTGCTTATGTGTTATTATTTATTCTTCTCTTACTGCTCATGGTTAATGTATAATTAATGTATAATGAAGAAATGATGCACTGTTTCATGTTAAACAAATGATGAAATAAATGAAAATTTAGTTAAATAGGTATACAATGTTTGTCTTCATCACAATCGTGTTCATACGCTAGTTTACTTAATGACAATATCGTACATAAATATCAATAAGAAATTAAAAGGTTTAAGTGAGTTTTAAAATACTGATTCACCCCCCCCTTTCCAATCTCAATATTTTTCGCAATAATTGGTATCAGAGGAGGTCACCCCAGCTGAAGCTTGATCGCTTGAAGTGGATTAGGGACGATGTGAAAGAAGCAAAAGAAGAAAGATGTTCAAAGGAATAAATCCATTCAGGAGAGAAGTGATAGTGATGTTTCTGATGCCGTGGAAATATCTGCATTTATGGGTCAAGGACAATCTACCACAAAAGAACAAGACAAGTAAAAAAGGATGGAAAGTAAATGTATGATTATGTTAAATAATGATGATTATGAAAGTGATACATCAGATGAAGTAGATGTCAACAAATATTCAACTTTAGAACCATTGTGTTTTCTATTGATAAAGAATGAAGAAGACAATAACAAAGACTTATCAGGTACAAATTTATGTTCTACTTGTGATCCATTTCTTTGTTCATGCAGTAAAGATGATACAGAATATGACAATGAATCAACATAAATTTCTCTCATAGGTAAAAGTGAAAGAAATCATTCTAAAGAGAAAAAAATGGCCCTATAGGAAGAAATTAAAAGGGTCACATATGAGAATAGAGATCATCAAAAGTTACAACAACTATTTGATGAAAGGGATTGCACCTAAAAATAAGAAATCATCAGATTAAAGAATCAATTTGAAGAAGGAAGAAAAATTGAAGAACGAATGTGGAATCAGTATAAGGAAAATGAAGGTCAATGTAAAAGACTATAGGATGAGGTAGCATCATTAAGAAATAAAGTGAATAAAGAGGATAGAAAAACCGAGGACCTTAAAGAAAGTACTAGTTACTGTGAAGGACTTGAAGCAGAAATCATCTCTCTCATATCCGATTTTGAGAAATAAAAAAAATGATACGAGGAGACTCTTAAAGTATATGAATAACAATAAAATGGGCTCAAGAAGGAAATAATTGAGTTTATAACTCAATTTTAAAATACTAGAGGTGAAAAATAGGTTGAGTAAGTATTATAGAAGGTAAGTTAACAGAAAAGGATATGAAATTAGGGTTTCAAGATAACTCAAAGGCATTGAATAATCTTCTTATTAGTCAAAAGTATCCCATAATTAAATCTGGTCTTGGTTTTCATGAAACTGTTAACGTAGGATCTAGTTCACAAGATAGTGTAAGGAACTTAAAGGGTAAAAATTCAAAACCTACAGTGCTCAATAAAGAGATAATAATTCAACCAGATCAACAACCGAGGAAAGTGATTTTTCAAAGGAAATCATTTTCTCCTAACTATATAACTATCAATCGATTATCTCATTTGATCAATAATGTTGAATGTTTTATATGTAATAATTATGGACATGTTGCAGCCAATTGTAGAATCAGATTGTTTTAATCTCAAGCAAGTAGTCATCTCTCAAGAAGAACATAAGCTCCTAGGTACTCATGTTTCTTTAGATGATATTGTTTTGTTTGCAACATATTTGGCCACAAAGCTATTGAGTACCATAGAAGGAATATGAAACTGATTCCTCTGCTCCATTTTCTGGTCATATAAGATGTTATGCTTGTAACAAGTTTGGGAATGTAGCAACATAATGCAAGAACAAATCAACGGATCATCTCAGACAATATGGAAAGAAATAATATAAGAATACTGATTTCAAAAAGCCTGAGAAAGATGGATCCACCAATGTTTCTCATCATAAGAAAAAAGAAGAAGAACAAATAAGGTTTGGTATTTCTCTCTACTCATTTGAAGATGAAGATGAATGGCACATAGACAATAAATTATCTCATCACATAACTGGAGATAAGAGCAAGTTTGAGTCTCTTAGGAAAAACAAAGATGGTAATGTTATTCTTGGAAATAGTGCTCCAACAAAATTTATGGGAAAAGGTAGAGAAAAAATTAATAAATATAGAAGAGTAACTAATGCTTTATTAGTTCAAGGGATAAAGCAAAATATTCAAAGTGTAGGTCAAATGGTGGATAAAGGAAATGTAATTGTGTTTACATCGACCAAATGAAAGGTTATAGATGAAGAAACATGAAAGGTCATAACAAGAGGATATAGACATCCAAATAAATTATACATGTTTAAAGAAATGAATTATCGCAGAAATGAGGAGGATAGTTCCCCTTCTTCATAATCTGAGTAAAAGAATAAGGTGCCCATTACAATCCATTGTTATTAAAATAATACTTCTAACAATTAATATAGAATTAATGTGAGGTACATGAACTCATGAAGAGAAGGTGATGATTATCAGGTCCATATATCAAGTGATGTATGATGTTAGGGGGAGCTATGCATATGTATATCTTGATGATGGTTCCCATGTTATTTTTTATGTTGCTTATATTACTAACATTGCATATGATGTAGTAACAATGAACATAAACATATAATATAGGCTTAGGGGGAGCTCTAGTTATGAAAAATCAATATTTTACTTTTTGTACGCAGATCACATGAAGGACAATTGCGTATATATGTGAGTATTGATCTATACAGTCGCGTATGTTTATTTGAGATGAAGAAACGATGGGAAAAACTGAAGGATATTTTATGATATTGACTGGTTACAGTTTGTTGATGCTTAAATGCTACTTAGAAGTAGTATTAGCTTATGATGGTTGATGAGTTGCTGCAATATGAAATTGTTTCTTTGCTTCTTTTGATGGATTTACTGATTGATGAAGATGGATATGATCATACTTGGCAGTGAATAGTTGGCACAGGTTCAAGGGGAGCATTTTCTATGCTTCTCATAGTGCATTATTGACAACATGATTTCTTGAGCATTCCTTGTTGCATAATGATGTTCATGAAAATTTTATATCATTAGTGATGCTGTTGAAGGCACACATTGCTGAAGTTTTTGATGATGAGTATATGTTGTTTGAGTTGCACTTAGTGAATTTGATCCTACGTAATACACTTGATGGAGAATATGTGCACGCTATATTGGTTAATGATTCATTCACTACCTGTTGAAATTTATATGTTGATGTCATTATGTATTATGTGATGCTTGAGTTGCATATGATGAAGTTATGAATGATGCTCGAGATACATGTGAAAAGTTGCTACATTTGAGGATATATATGCTACTTGAGAATTTGTGTCTCTTCATATGTAGAGCATGTTAATCTTGATGCTATCAGATCAAGGAGATGGGTTACTAACAACGCCCGATTTCACAATCTTATGCTATGATTAGTTGATGATGATGAGTTCATATTGTTATCTCTATATCATAGGTTATCAATGATGGATGATTATCTAGGTTGTAATTGATTATGGTATGATAATTCTTTTGTTGAAGTATATGCAATGGACATTATTGATGTTAAAGGTTCTCATTTATTTTTATGGATGCATGGAGATAACATGCTGACTTTGTGGTCCAAGAGAATGATATTGCTACCTATGAAATATAACTCTTCATATACGAGGAAAAGACATGTTACATGAAGACAAGAGGATGGTTATTGATATGCTGCTGTAACAACTGCTTGGTGATGCTTGAATTTATTTCATATTTGGTCACATGTTGATGATGTTGAATATTGATGCTACATTTCCCTACTTACTTCATGATGATGATGTTCATGTTGCAGGATCCTATATGGTGTATGATGGTTGATGATGACTATCATGGTCTTGCTACCTCACTATTGAGGTCTTTCATTTTGGTTATAAATGTCATATCTGTCTCTTTTGGTAAAGGTCATGTAAAGACCCATGATGTAATAATTGTAATATTCACTCATGTTTGGACTATTGGGGTCAAGTCATTTATGTATGTAATCCCATTATTTTGGGTATTTAATGTAATTTTGAGTCACAATATGTACCCACACTGTGTTGGGTGATTGATGTAAGCATGAGTCCTTAGTGATTTGAAAGGTCATATTTGGTTGAGTCATAGAGTCATGTATTTTAGAAGATTTGGAATATGATCACGGGGAGCATGGTCAGTATACAATTCTCATATTCAAAAAATCATATCTATAGTGCTCATCTCTACAAAGGGAGAAATAAGTCTTCATTCAACTTTGGTCATCCCTTTGCCCTTGGTGTCAAAGGAGGAGAGAAGCTTGGTGTTTGGCGAATAATGCAGGGAGAGTAGATTGGTGTTTGGAGAAAATCTTGTTATGTTCACAAATGTATTTGCAGGTATTTACAAATGGTGGTGACCAAACACCAAAGTGGTTGCCATAAAGTCCAAAGGGGGAGATTGTTGGCATTATCGTTAATGTGTTGTCCTTGATGACAACATACTTGATAAAGATTTCAACATGATGGTTATGCAGATGCTACATATGATATGGACAAAGGAATATTAGTTCAGAGATAGAGGAATGATAAAGGGAAAGTGTGAGAAATTATAGGTGGGTCCTGTGAAGAAAGGTCACGTACATACGCAGGTATGGTGCAGAAAAGTTGCATATAGTTTATGAACCATGGTATTATCAATACTAGGGGTCTTTACCATGGTATTGGCCCATAATAATGAGCACAAAAATGGATGTTTGATCCCGTCAATTAATACCATCGACATTACTAAGGGATTGGCCTAAGGTATTAGCTAAGGACAAAGCTATATAAGGAGATGGAGATCAAAGTGTGCCTGTAATAGTGTGTATGCCGAGATTTGTGTTTGACAGATGTTGTGTTGTGTAGTGAAGGTATGACTCGGTGATTACAGATCGCGTACATACACAAATATGCTTCTAGGTAGTCGCGTATACATTCTGCGAAAGTTCAAAATCTGTACGCATGTGTCAAGCATGAAAAGAAAATACATACACATATCTGTTTTGTAAAAGGTGTGTATATTTGCTAGGGCTTTGTAGTATGAACTATTAATGATGTTTGATCAATTCTATTATGTTTGCTGCTATGTGTCGATGAAGTATCTCTTATGATAATTTTTGTTTGATAGTATTGGTTGGGTTGAATTGTTTATGGAATGATATATTGAATGGTGATGATGCTATTGTGTAGTGATCTGTATTTGGTTTAGTGATCTGTGATGGTTTCAGTATGTGATTTAGTGATTGATTCAATGTGACAGTGATTCAGACTCAATTGTTTAGTATTTTGAGATTTGTACGCAGGTCCTCTTAAGGAGAAGCATGTACATACATGGCTATGATTTAGAATAGTATCATGTACAATCAGATGTATTCTTGATCAAGGTTTGCAGTAGGATCAATTGGTTTCTGTGATGGGTAACAATGTTTGGCTTGGTATATTGATGAGTGGTCGTGCATTGATATAATATGTCCTAGTTTAGTTTTAACTAGTTGTATTGGTTGATTGAGATTTAGTGATTGATTTGTTGATTCATTTGGTTCAGAAATTAAGTGATTTGATTCAGTGATTGGTTTCAAAATTATTATTGGGTATTGAGCTTAAATGATGGAAATGGTCCTAGTCTAAAAATATGATGAATAGTGGCCCACAAATTTGATGTTTTGATTCAGGTGGATCGAGTATGAAATATTATGAAATGTGGTCCACATAAGTGCTGAAGGTTGGATCCCTCAGAAAGGGAGTCGAAGCTTCCTTCCAATTGTAGATGGTAAATATGATCAGAGGGTTGGAGCTCCCTTCCTTTGGGTGTCGATAAATGAGATCAGGGGGTCAGAGCTCCCTTTCCTATGGGTGATGGAGAACGAGAGAAGGTTGTAGCCTTCTGCAGGTGGGTGACTGCGTACTGGTATGATTTTTCACCAAAGTAATTTTGTAAGATGTTTTCCTTTATAATAAAATAAGAAGACAAAGATGACGATAATGGTGGTTTTCTCTCACATTAGGTTTCCACCTAAAATCTCGGTGTCCTCATGTGTTGTTGTCTTGCTTATGTGTGATGATTTATTTTTCTCTTACCGCTCATGGTTAATGTTTAATTAATGTCTAATGAAGCAATGATACACTGGTTCAAGTTAAACAGATGATGAAATAAATGAAAAGTTAGTTAACTGGGTATATGTTGTTTGTCTTCATCATAGTCGTGTACATGCGCTGGTTTACTTAATGACAGTAGTGTACAAAATATTAATAAGAAATTGAAAGGTTTAAGTGAGTTTTAAAACACTGATTCACCAGTCCCCCCAGTATTTTTCCCAACATAAGGATTAATTACATTTGGTGAAATTTGCCAAAAAAAGTCAAACTTATTACGAAGTAAGAATTGTATACTATTATAAGAAAGTTTTTATTATACATGCATAAATTGCCCAAAAATTCTCAACAATTGCAACATTTTACAGTTTTCCAAGAAATGTGAATTATAGGTTTTTCTCCCCCCAACGTGACGAGAGTGTGTTTCAAACTTGAGACCTTTGAATTTGATACCACCTATTGGAATCATGATTTCCATTATTCCAAAACCTGCAGGTGTTTGTAAATGAGCACATAGCCAAAGTTGTAAGATCCTCGAGAGGTTTCTAGACACATGTCACGAAACAAAACATTAACTTTTTTTCATCCAACAACTTTTACATGAATATAATTCTACCATAATTAGAATCATGCTCATAGTCTAACAATTCTAAATCAAACCAATTGTCAAAAAAAGACCTATTATAATTTTTTAGGATTGTTAAATTAACAATTAGGAAGAAATTTTCTACAAGATTAAATGAATCCTCATTAACAACATTTCTTAACAAATAGATAATTGTAAATTTAAACAAAAGTAAACTGACAAATTAGCTAGTTTTGGAGTGGGAACTTTTCACGTATAGTTAACAAAGTAAGCTTTTCATGTATAGATAACAACAATGTGTACAATGGACATTATAACTAATGTGTACACTGACATCATTCTAGGGCAAGTATACCAACTACATGACATAATGAAGAGATTTTAGTTGACTTTGAAAGCCAGACATCGATCATAATCTTGATCAAAGAAACTAATATCCCAATTTTAGGTTCAATGGCAAGCCAAAAAAACACGCTAACCACAAAACACATGTAAATTAAAAGAATATATGTTTTTTTGATTGGTTAACCTTTCCCTACTACTACATTTTCTCAAATATTATAACTATTGAACCAAAACTGATATCAATGTTAACAATTTAGAAACCACTGACAAAATTGAAAATCCAAATGGGTTGAGTTGTCGTGTAATCGGTGATTAGTGAAAATTTTACGTTCATTAATTAAACTTAATCATTTAAAAGTAATATTTATAATATTTGTTTAAGCATAAAACAATATTTTTAAAAACTAATTAATTTTTAAATCTTAATTATAAAAATATTAATTAAAAATTAACGTTATATATGTATATATCTCGGGGGAAATTTAATGGGTGAAGGCCTTGTTATAAAGCGTTATGTAAACAATGTAATTCAAGTTTCAAGATCAAACTATATATATATATATATATATATATATATATATATATATATATATATATATATAACTTATAAATACATCATGAAAATTACACAAACCAACCCATTTAAGAGAGAGATGCCAATTGTTGCACACCCTCCCTGCCATGTCTGCACAAGCCCACGTAGTCTCCATTTCAGCTGTACGACACGTGGCTAACTAGGCCTCCCACCTGTTGTGGTAGGTGCTAAATTAAATTTTTCCTTGAAACCATCACTCTCCTTCGCGGTTTAGGGTTTGTGCCATTCGGGGTTTAGGGTTCAATATTATTTTGTTTGGCGCTGGTGTGTGGGCATTCTTCTGCCTCGACTGTTGTTCATCTGACCTCTATTTGGTGTTCACCTCCTTCTCCTTCTTTGCCCTATCTTGTATTCGTTCCTATGAGCACATATTTTTGGGTTGTTTAGGGTTTAGCTTGTTGTTGCACGTGGTTTATCTTGTTAGGGACTATTTTTGCATGCTTGTGGTGCAACAACAATTGGTAAATTTTTCGTTTGCCGAACCTCTATAGGGTTTTAGTCTCTTGAATGACGGATATGGATATTTCACACTCTAGTGGTTTAATATGAAGGTAATTTTGCGACCCATGCAATTTTACATGCAATTTATGTTGGTTTTCATGGTTTTTCGAGGTTTTTTTACACTTGTGTTTTTATCTTGCAAGTATGTTGGGTTTTTGTTGCAAGACATGTATGGCGAGCTTGTGAGCTTTTCAACAAGGATGAAGAGGCATTTGTGCGGCTCAGTGGCTTCGTCGATGGCTGTTCGGTAGGATTTTTAATCTTGCCAACTCACTATCTCTGTGTTTGTCAACATATTCCATCCATATTCTGGGAATTTCATCCCATTCGATGGTTTCTTTAAAAATTAATGGGGTTGCTTTAAAAATTCATAGGGTTTTGTAAATATGGAAATATTTTTCCCTTGTAAATTAGGGTTTTCGATGCTGCTAAATTGTGGGTTCTCTGTAAAAATTCATAGGGTTTTTGTAAATTTGGAAAAAATTGTTTGCTATTTGCTTGTAAATTAGGTTTTCCAATGCTGCTAAATTGTGGGTTCTCTGTAAATTTGGTTACGACATTGGTTTTTGTAAATTTGGAAAAAAATGTTTGCTATTTGCATGTAAATTAGGGTTTTCGATACTGCTAAATTGTGGGTTCTCTATAAATTTGTTTATTGCAACGATGTTTTTTGTAAAAATTCATAGAGTTATCAGTCCAATGAATACCCCATGCTTTGCTTCTGTGCTTTGATGAGGTAACAATCTTTGTAGTACATTATTTTAAATATGCTTGTTCTGCTGATTTTTGCCCGAAATGGCCATTGTTGTTCTCAATTTTTTGTGATTAATCTCAAAATTAATAGGTAATGTCATGGTTATTTTTGTTGAATTCCAATTTATTATTGTTTTTTGAAAATCCATTGCGGACTACAATATGTACTGATGCAGGCCCAATTTTCTTACCGGTGATTGGCCCGCTCATATTACCCAGGTTCTGCATTTTATAGTCAATTCTTCCTCAGTGTGCCACAAATTTTAATTACATGTTTGATTTTTAGTGTGTTTTCTCCCTTTTATAACCTCGTGATTGGCCAAATTTCCTTTTTCTTCCTTCAGAGAGACATCATAATCTTTTTGCGCATAAATGGATCTTTATTTTTATTTTAAGTTTTCTAGATTAATTCCCCTTTTATGATTTTCCGGATGCCCTTCTACACATTCCACCATGTCAACCTTGTGATATTTCCACATTGTCGATGTTTCTGGAGTCCACCTTTTCACATTTCATCGCACTGTTCACCAGGATGTTTATGCTATGTAGGCACTGGTGTACTAGTTGAGTGGTCCATTGCCATTAATTGTAAATATGTGTACGTAGTATCTATATATTTATCTAGACTCTACATGGGGTATGCTACTTGGAGATGTAACTCTCTCTATTATTTGATTGTAAAACATTTGGTGGAATAACCAAAGCAAAACCAATGAGATTGCGTTCTAAAAAGGAAACGAAGAGTAGAGCAGACTATGGAAAATTTGTTTCAATCGTTATATGAGTCCCAGTTAAAAATATAAACACCAAATTACAATTTTATTAGTTAGTGGCATGATTTTCTTGTCATTTTGAGTTTTGTTGTTAGGAATCCTAACAATATTTAGTGTAATGTATTTGCTCGATTCAAAACCTCAGAGTGTTTTTTGAGATGGAATATTGAAAAATAAAATTTATATTAACCCAAATTCCAATCAAAATTTTGTTTGTTTAAACTGTAACGTGATTAAGAAGATTTTTACCCTCCTTTCTCCTATTGCTTACTCAATATACATTTTCTTTCCCATCTGATCGTTTTTAGAATTTTAGGGTATCCATTTCAATCTATAGTTAATTGATTTTCTCAAGAATTTTCATATGTTTATCTTCAAAATTCCTTAGGCATCTTTACAATTTCTCTTCCTTTATTCAGATATGGAAGAACTTGCCCAGCTTAATTGACATTGGTGCTTGAAATTTACTGATATGATGATATTCAACTTTGGAAATTGCTACAACTCTTGAAATTGTTGCCTTCAACTTGCTATTTCATCTTTTGTCTTCTACATGGTAGTTCTTTGGTGTATAATAATCTCCATGATGAGGCTTCAGACAAGCTTATTGTATCTCATTTATAGGGTATCCATTTCAATCTAGAGTTAATTGATTTTTTCAATAATTTTCATATGCTTTTCTTTAAAATTCCTTAGGCATATTTACAATTTCTCATCTTCCTTTATTCAGATTTGGTAGAACCTTCTCAACTTAATTGACATTATTACTTGACATTAATTGATATAATACTATTCTATTTTGGGGATTGCTTCAACTCTTGAAATTTTTAGGCTTCAACTTGCTATTTTTCCTTTAGTCTTCTACATGGTAGTTATTTGGCCTATAAGAATCTCCATGATTGAAGTGAGGCTTCAAACAAGGTGGTTGTATCTCATTTGCAGGGTATTCACTTTAATCTACAATTAATTGTTTTTCTCAATAATTTCCATATGTTTGTATTCAAAATTCCTTAGGAATATTTTCAATTTCTCTACTTTGAGTATTTCTATTCAGAGTTCAACATGTATCACTGTTGGGATAGAAGGTTTGATACTTTTTTCTTTTACTTTCTTATCACAGTAAATGGGGATAGAAAGGTTTTGATACTTTTAATTTTATTTTTACGAATATATCACGATAAATGAGGTTTGATATGAGGTGTGAGGTTTAGTACTTTTATTGTTCACTGTTTTCTGGAGTTTTCATATTATACAAACTGACTTGTTCAAGATTAATTATTCCCTCATTTTTCATTTAATTAACAACTCAGGTATAAATGTGTTGTAAATCATCTGGTGTGCAGAGGCATAACAAAAAATCCCATTTTTATTCTCTAGTAATATTTCTCCATTATATCCTGGATGTGGGTGTTAGTCCAAATTAAGCAGAGGCGCCACATGGCCACAAGGTGGCAGGACACCTGTCCTCACCACATGCGTGCACATGGCCACCTGAATTGGTTTAAATGTTGGTGCATGGGGTATTTACTCACCACCCTCGCTCGCTTCCCCTTGACATCCTCTGCCATCAATTATGTCCTCTGCACATTTATGTTGACAGAAATGCCTTCACCGTCTCCCATGGCCCTTAAATATACCACCCCTACTCCCATTTCTGTCATTTATCTCTCCCTTCGGCTCTGCGCAGACGCTCTTGGTATCTTAGCCAGACCCTAGCTCCTTTACTCCATTCCTTTTTCCTCTGGTATCTTTTCTCTAGCATTAAGCTCCCCCTCTATTCCATCTAATGTTTCTGCGACCCCTCAATCATCTCGGCCCCACTCCCACTCCTCTGCCATGCCTAGACGCCACCGCATGCGGTGCCGAAGAGGAAGGGGCCATGGTATTCCATCTCGGCCTCCCATCTCTCCCTCAGCGAGTAGGACGGTGAATCTCTCCGTTGACTAGGAGGAACCAGATATCCTCGACCCCATCAATCTTTCAACTCGCCTGTCTCTCCACCTTCTGGAGTCATCTTTTGAAGCCTCTAGCTCTGACCTTTGCCCCAGAAAGAGAAGCCACACATCTACCGTCTCTCCCACTCCTGCTTTCTCCCTCTGCAAGATGGTGGCTCGACCTCTGTAAAGATCCTAGAAAAATGACCATGAAAGCTCGAGCTCGGACGAGGATGGCACCAGTGCAAGTGATGAGGCTCTTGTGGCTTCCTCCATTTTTCTTGATGCCCAAATGGTGCTTCTTCCTTCATCGACTGCCCACGCGTCCAAGAAGGAGGATGCCGAGTCTGAATATGCATCCAGAATTGTGGAAGAGTCATTCCAACCTCTAGAAAAGGATGCTAATTCTCCATCTGCTTAATTTCTGGGTGCTTATCTCTCATTCCAGTCAATTGTATGCTATTTTGATGTTTCTAGTTTTTTGGTTTTGTCTTAAACATGCCACATGTAATGATGGTTTCCCACTATGGGCAGCTTATTTCAGACTCTCTGTGCTCCACTATAGGGCTAGTTTCCCCGTCTGGGGTAACCCATTTTTTGTGGTTTTGAACTCGAAATTTCCCTCCGCAATTGGCTTTCCAACTCTGGAGGATGAGAACTGTAATTTTTTGAACTGTATGATATAATAGAAGTAGCCTAATTTAGAAAAAAAAATTCTCCATTATAATATACTATGAATGCTCCTTCTGAAATGGCTTTTGATTACAATGTTGTAAATAGTATGGAACAAAATGGCCTAGGTTATAAGCTATAATTCTCATGTGACAAGAAAAATAGGCAATCCATCCAAAATCCACATCATAATGTGGTTGCAACAAAAAACATATGACACCCCTATTCTTGATGGCCTCCAGAATTTTCAGTTGCCAAAATTGTTGAGTTTCTTGCTTGAGCCAAGTAGGTTGGCCTACTTAATAATGGTTGATTAGGATGTGTTGGATTGCTACCATATGATTGAGTCCAATTTTAGCCTTGTACCGTGGACGAATTGAGTACTCATACCTCACACTTGTGCTACTAACCCCTGCATTAAGTGGTGGTGTTTGATAAACATACATAGGGTTGACACCTTCACTGGTAGGAATATAGAAATTGGGTAAACCCCCATTTTGATAGTGAGGGAATTGAATGTTTATGAGGTCTTGGAATAATGGTGTATTATCTGCAATATGGTCCAATGTGTTTGACATCATCCTTGTTTCATTAACTGTGCTTTTATAATTGTCAACCATATTGGTCATCCCTTGTTCCTTTTGAACCATTCGTTGAGCCTTTGTTGCTTCTTTTTCCTCTCTTGCCATTTGTTTTTGATGGTCCTTCTCTTGCCTTACTTTCTCTCTTTCAAACCTTTCCTCTACTTGACATTGTGCCGCGACTATCCTTGCCAACTTATTTTTTCTAGATAGATCCTTCATTTATTTATTTATTTTTCAGACAAAACTAATACAGTTATATAGCCTTCTGAGCTGAGTAACTTTGAACTTTACCCAAATGAAGGCTACTTGGTGTTCCTTTCTTTTTTTTCATTAACACTCTCTCTATTGGTAGCTTTAGGAACCACCTAAATAACTTCTCCTTCCCTGCAACCTGCATGTCATTGCTTGACACTTGCCTTTCAATATTTGAGACAACTGATTGAGCTATATTGTTCTCTTCATCTAATGCCTCATTATGTGCACTATCTTCTTCCATTGATCTATTGTCCACAAAAAATGAACAATTTCATTGTTCAATTATGCTAGTTATGAAGGCATGTTCATGCTTTGTTCATTGGTTCTTGAGACACTATCTTTGTTAAAATTTATTATGGCTTCTGCCAACCATGATGGTGGGGTTACTTGGCTTGGGAATGTCAATTAGTCATTGTTTCTTCCTAGTGCAATATCAATATAAACTATCGAACAAGAACTATACCGAATACCCGTTTTTTTAAGGTAGTAAAAAATCGTCTGATTTTGAAAAGTGCTAATTTAGAATACACCTTTTTATTTTGGAGCATATTTTTGACACTTCAATTTTCTTATGTATCAAGTATGAACATTTTTTTTAAATGTTAGTGATTTTTATGACGACTTTGAAAAGTTTTGATATAGAAACAACCCCTTCTTTTAGAGGGCTTATTTTCGACACTTTGAAATTTCTAATGTATTAAGCATGGATAATTTTTTTTAAAATGTTAGTGATTTTCATGCGGATTTTGAAAAACATCGAATTTTTTTTTAAGACATATTTTTGACACTTTAAAATTTCTTTATGTCCTAAGTATGCACATTTTTTTTTAAATGTTTATTATTTAATCATTTTTCAAGTTGTGTTATTCCTCTTCTTGTTTTTCATCCTAATATGTTTATTTTTTAAGGGTTTTCCAAAAATGTGTTTTTTGTTTTTCTTTTCAACTTTTTTTTTTTTTTTTTATAATGAAAATTTATTTTTTTTGCAAAATTAAAAAATTTAATAACATTAATATTTGGAGGTTATGCTTTTTTTATATAATTATATATCATTAATTAATACTTCAATACACATAAAATAATTGTCACAAAAAATAAAATTTTAAACACTTGAAAAAAAATCACATTTTGCATATAGATCTAATTAAAAAATATGTATTTCAGGACTTTTTTTCGTAAAAAATGACATGCTAAATAATTTTTTTTATGAAAAAAAAAATAAAAAAATAAAAATATCAAAATTTTTGGAAGTTTATATTCAAAGATGATGACATTTGAAGTTTTCTTTCCAAAAAAATGGTATCAATAATATTTTAGGTAAAAATAACAAAAAAAATTGTTAAAAATAAATAAAATTATACAATTAAAAAAAAACAAATCATTAAAAAAAAATAAAAAATACAATTATATTAAAAAAAAGAAAAAAAAGAACAACAACAAAAACCATAAAAAAATTAAAATGGAAAAAATTATTAAAATAAAAATAAAAATAAAAATAAAAACATTAAAACAATAATAAAAAAACATTAAAATAAAAAATAGTTTTTTTTTTTAATAATTAAAATTAAATGAAAAAAAAATTAATATTTTTTTTTTCTTTTTTAAAAAATTAAAAAAATAAGTATAAAAAATAAAAAATAAAAATAAAAAATTAATTAATTAATTAAAAGCCTTGCTTGTGCCCTACGGGCCCTGGGCATGGAATCTGATTTGCAGAATCAGATTGCCCTGCGTAGGGTTCGTGGGGTGCGACTCTGTGAGTGGTGTTTGATTCTGGGAATCAGACTCCATGCCTAGGGCCTGTGGGGCGCGACCCTGGGCGGGGGTTGTTGGGAAAAATACTGGGGGGGGGGGGTGTGGTTGAATCAGTTTTTTCAATAATCACAATCTTTTATTTTTCTCTTACTGATTTCTATACACAATTTTGATTATCCCAACTAATGCATATACGCGGATATACTAATAGAAACTTGCGTATACTGAGATAAATTTATTGTTAGATAAACCTTCAGAAGCATTCTTTAACCCAAATTATTGGTTATGCATAAGATAGTTAAGCAGTAAATATGTGCAGTAATAACAAAATAAATCATCACACAAGAGCATCACACATCAACACCAAGATTTAAGGTGGAAACCCAATTCGGGAGAAAACCACCACTGTTGTCATCTTTGTCTTAAATATTTATTATATGGAAAACTGCTTACAATATTGTACTGATGCAGACTCATATCAATACACAAGCACCCACCTGCAGAAGGCTGCAACTTTCTCTCATTTTCCAAATTCTACTGGAAGGGAGCTCTAACCCCCTGATCTCATTTACCAACCACTACTGGAAGGGAGCTTCAACCCCCTGATCAAAACACCAGCTTCTACTGGGAGGAAGATTCTACTTCCACAATGAAGGCTTCAACCCTCAGAACCACTACAGACCACATTTCATCAATTTTCACATTGGATCTCGCAACTTCAACGGAACTCATCATAAATATCATCAATAATAAACTTAACCCAAAATTCAATCAAAACAGTGAGATCACTGTAACCAGAACACAGTAATAAACCCAGATTTTAAAATCAGTATGAATAATCAATCTCAACCCTCATCATTCATTGTGTTAAAATGCATACACTACTTCAATTTACTGATCCCATGTGTATACGCGCTTTCCTTCACACCGACCTACATATAGATATGAGAATACTGAATTGATAGAATATGATCAGTTGTAGAACCAGATATGAGGCTTTTCGTCACATACCTTTTCAGTATTGTAGAACCCTTAATCAGTCAGTCATCATTAAACATATTTATTCACTCATTGGTCATACTTGTACATATTCAACTTAACATCATATACAGTATTCAAGCAACCTAGATCTACATGAAGACTTCATTGACAGAAAATAGAAATACAACAGCAATAACAAGATAACCTCTCCAGTAAGCTTTAGAAAACCTTGAATTCCATACGCACTTTAGCTGAGACAAAGCCGTGTGTATACGCGCTTTCACCGTGACTAACTAGCGTATAGATCTGTAAATTTTATTATTGCAGAAAGATGCAGATCTATAAACTTACCCAGATTTCTTTACTTCACTTTAGAAAACATGTGCCAGGTCACAGATCCAAACATCTCATAATTAGATCATGCAAGTACATAGTCATTTCAGGTCTAGAGATCCTGATCCAACATTGTTTCCAAGGGTGCGTCATAGATTCTGTTAGCACTGGTATTTGCATCCCACCCATCCCACCTTATTTTACTCTACTTTCACCTCATCTTCTTCATTATCAATGGCCTTGCTTCATTTTTAAAATTTTTTTCCCAAGAGTCCCATAGTCATCATGGTCATCATTCAGCTCATTCTTCCATGTTGTGCCATCATTAGGTCATAGGGTCAAAATCATTAAAATTGGTCATTTCATCATCAAATTCATCTTTTGAAGGATTAGTAATACTCAAATGTCTTCAATAATTTCAGGTTATAAAACTATCATTTCCAAATAAGTGGCTTTGATCATTTCCAAATAAGTGGCTTTGTGTTTACCATATTTGTCTCTTAGTTGTGATTGGAAAGCTCATTTCCCTCTCCTAGGGTTTTGAGGGAATTTTTCTTGGTTTCATGACTTCCATGGTTAAATAATCAACAAGACTTGTATCATGATTCTCTTACACCTTCCCCTATCCTTAATATACCTTCCTAAACACTTCCCATCACTCCTATCCCTAAAAATCATCATTTTTTCACAAGCCCTAGCCTATTGCTACAATTTGACAATTTTCGAGACTAGGCTTGTGTTTTTCCCTTTTGGACCCCTTCCCCTCACTCAATCCTTGAAATTAAACTTTCCCCTACTCTATAACATCAATACATATCCCCCAAAATTTCCCCAAGAATTTAGACAACCCCTAACCCCTTAATTCCCCTCCCTCTACAAGATAGTGATAAATCCCCTGTTTTGCCTACACCAAACCCTAATTTCCTCTCCCACTGAGCTAGGGTTTGCTATGGAATAAGAGAAATTTGAGCAGAGGAGGAATAAGGGAGGTAATTTAATCAAGTATGAAGCCATCCCAAATCATAAATATCATGCCTCCATCATTTCCAAGAAGTCATTCTAAGGGACAAATCATTTGCCACACACAGGGCCAGTTTTGATTCAAACTAAGTTTCCGAACAAACTGAGATGAATTTGACAAAAGTGAGAGAGGTTTTTGTCTATTATAGGCTAAGGAAGAACAAAACCCTTCAGGATTTACACAGGTATCAATTTTTTTTTATAAATTTAAAAAATACAGGTGCCACAAAAGAGTTCTTGCACTTCTAGAGTGACCTTGGGAAAATCAAGTTTTCACATATTTCGAGTGTCCAAATCACTTTCTTTATGAGTCAAATGATATTTCAAATGAGCTATCATGATCTCAATTTTGAGTTGAGGAAGGCTTCCAAATGTTGCCTGCAACAACACTTTGCATTTTTGCACCCTCATTCTGCACTTTTCGACCAGTCTTGGGAGAAATGAATTTTGACAGGGAGAATGACCTTAACTTTGAAAATGGAAGACAGATATGGAAAATAAAATTAAATGGATTTCCAAAAATTTATCTTAGAGCCAATTTGTACACCTGAAACCCAGTAAAAAATCCTTCAATTTGGGGGTAAAATGGTGCTGCGCGTTTTACAATTGACTGATTTTTTCTGAGCTTTTCTACAAATTTGAATTTCACCTTGGGGAATCATATTTTTACCAATGTAAATCATGATGTAAATGTAATTATAGTGTTTTTAATATTACCTAGGGTAAATACATTAGGTAAATGAACTAAATGAGGTGTAATGAATCAATTCACAAAAGTTAGGGATGAGTCACTTTGACCACCCTACACTTTAGGTTTCAGTTTAGATTTTAGTGGATCAGCTCCTCCTCTCATGGATTCGACCCTTGAGGTTGGGAGAGGTTGTTTGAGGCCTATATATTGTATGTTTTGACTCATTTTCAGAGTTGGTTTGGAAGTTGGCATCATTTAGAAAGTTTTTGTATTGATCAAGAAACATTTTGGCCTGGATATTAATGACAAATTGCAACTATTTATTTGGGATTCATGTGGTATGAATGTTTGACATAGTTTTTTTCTCTGTGATAATTTTTATGAATGTATGATAAGCTCATAAACCTTTTCATGTCTATGATATTCTTAATTTCAAGTTGAAAGGTATAATTCATGTTTTTCATGCTCTGTTTTGGGAAATCTTGCATAATTTGTCCATTTTCTTCAGTTTAGGGATAATTCATCTCATATGCTCTTCCTAGCTCCTCACCAGCCTATTAATCTAATCAAAATCACCTTTAAGTGTTAAACCTTCCTACCTACCTTGCCCCATCGAATGGACTGCAATTTCATCTCATTGGACCTAATTTAGTCCCCTTGACCTAATCCTCGTTTCAGTGAGCCCAACCCCAAATCAAATCAAACCCTTACACCCATTATCTAGCATAAAATCCTAATTTATCCAAATTTCTTGACTGTGACCCTTTTGGAGAGAGCCCTATCTGGCTTGATAGGGCTAGCTATCAATTCAAAATCTTGGTTTGTGGTTATCTCTATTGGGATTCCTTCTGGCAGAGTGATAACAGACTGGTGCCGTTGCCGGGGAACAAAATATTAGATCCTCCCTGGGAAAGAATAAAAAAGTTTAGATCTGATTGTTGATGGTGGACAACAGTCAGATGCATATGAAGGCTGAAATCATCCACCTGGCGACTCCACACAGTTCAGATTGATCCAAAGACTCTATTGGCAGAAGAATCCAGAATCAAGACATTCATGGTGAATCCAACTATCAAAATAACTCAGAGCTTAATAACAAATCCAGTTGCTTAATTGATCT
The DNA here is from genome assembly GCA_034641835.2 of Pinus albicaulis. Lineage (NCBI taxonomy): Eukaryota > Viridiplantae > Streptophyta > Pinopsida > Pinales > Pinaceae > Pinus > Pinus albicaulis. The sequence goes on along the minus strand of CM076580.1, from coordinate 1,241,531,513 downwards.
AAGATGACAGGGCATGTGGTAGAACCTATCTCTATTGCAGGTTTTAAAGAATATTGGGATAATTTTGATGATGATCAAATTGATGAGGCTTTCTCAAATTTTCTGTCTATTTATCTAAAGTCATGCAAATATAGATCTGGAGATAAAATTGACTTTTTAGAGGAGTTTGCTGACAAAATTGAGAAATACATTCAGGTATTAGATGTTCAAATTCAGTCTTATAATTTTCAAGGTCAAAATCAGTTTTTTGAGGACTTTTTCCAGCTGTATGATATCAATTTCAAGTTTAAAATAGGGTCTGATTTAAACAACCCATATGAGCAACCTCCTCATGAAAATCAAATTATTGAATTGTTTGATAATCAACAAACAAATTTTTTTTTCTATGATCCTGTAGTTGAGTATATGGATCAGCTTTGTTTCTACTATGAAATCAAAATGTATGATGAGTTCCCATGACATTGCACAACTTGGGTTTTCTGGAGAAAAGGTCAAGTTGTATCTGTAATGTTTTTAATAAAAAATCAAGAAATCAATGTATATAAGCAGTTTCTTGACTGGCTGCACTAGCATTATTGTATCATTTAGATAAGAAAAATTATCAGTAGATTAGTGTAGGACAAGTGTGCAATAAGCTTTATGGACAAGCATCTTCTTCAGCATCTACTTTACAATTTGCAGTATGTGCGTTTTCAGTTTGTATAAGTGGTTTGGTTTCGAAAATAAAGATCAGTTTACAATTGCTTGTGACTCCATGCCCAAAATAAAAAGGAATTGATCAACGAGTTCCCAGAGGTCTACAGTTCTAGCCACCTTCTTCGGAGCTATCTTCCTCAGTTGGAGTCGATGTTAGCACTGGTATTTGCATCCCACCCATCCAACCTTATTTTACTCTGATTTCACCTCATCTTCATCATTATCATTGACCTCGATTTGTTTTTTAAAATTTTTTCCCAAGAGTCCTATAGTCATCATGGTCATCATTCAACTCATTCTTCCATGTTGTGCCATCAATAGGTCATAGGGTCAAAATCATGAAAATGGGTCATTTCATCATCAAATTCATCTTTTGAAGGAGTAATAATAGTCAAATGTCATCAAGAATTTCATGTTCTAAAACTATCATTTCCAAATAAGTGGCTTTGTGTTTACCATATTTGTCTCTCAGTTGTGCTTGGAAAGCTCATTTCCCTCTCCTAGGGTTTTGAGGGAATTTTTCTTGGTTTCATGACTTCCATGGTTAAATAATCAACAAGACTTGTATCCTGATTCTCTTACACCTTCCCATATCCTTAATATACCTTCCTAAACACTTCCCATCACTCCTATCCCTCAAAATCATCATTTTTCCACAAGCCCTAGCATATTGCTACAATTTGACACTTTTCAAGACTAGGCTTGTGTTTTTCCCTTTTGGACCCCTTCCCCTCACTCAATCCTTGAAATTCCACTTTCCCATACTCTCTAACATCTATCCCTATCCCCCAAAATTTCCCCAATAATTTAGACAACCCCTAACTCCTTCATTCCCCTCCCTCTACAAGATAGTCCTAAATCCCTTGTTTTGCGTACACCAAACCCTAATTTCCTCTCCCATTGAGCTAGGGTTTGATATAGAATCAGAGAAATCTGAGTAGAGGAAGCATAAGGGAGGTAATTTCATCAAGTATGAAGTCATCCAAACTTATAAACATCATGCCTCCATCATTCTCCAATAAGTCATTCTAAGGGAAAAATCATTTGCCACACAGAAGGCCAGTTTCGCTTCAAACTATGTTTTTGACCAAACAGAGATGAATTTGGAAAATGTAAGAGAGGCGTTTGTCCATAATAGGCCAAGGAAGAAAAAAATCCTTCATTTTTTACACAAGTATCACTTTTTTTGAGAAATGGAAAAAATACTGGTGCCACAAGAGAGTTGCTGTAATTTTGTAGTGACCTTGGGAAAATCAATTTTTCTCATAGCTGGAGTGTCCAAATCACTTTATTTATGTGTCAAATGATAACTATACAGAAGAATATTTCCAATGAGCTATCATGATCTCAATTTGGAGTTGAGGAAGGCCTCCAAATGTTGCCTGCAACAACACTTTGCATTTCTGCACCCTCATTTTTCACTTTTCGACCAGTCTTGGGAGAAATGAATTTTGACAGGGAAAATGAACTTAATTTTGAAAAAGAAAGATAGATATGGAAACTAGCGTTGAAGGGATTTCCAAAAAGCTATATTGGAGCCAATTTGGACACCTATAAGCCAGTAAAAAATATCCTGCAAGTTGGGGTAAAATGGTGCTGCGTGTTTTACAATTGACTGATTTTTTCTGAGCTTTTCTAGAAATTTGAATTTCACCTTGGGGAATCATATTTTTACCAATTTAAATCATGATGTTTATGGTGTTTTTACTGTTACCTAGGGTAAATACATTAATTAAATGAAATAAATGATGTGTAATGAATTAGTTCACAAAATTTAGGGATGAGTCACTTTGACCACCCTAACTCTAGGTTTCAGTTTAGATTTTAGTGGATCAACTCCTCCTCTCATGGATTCGACCCCTGAGGTTGGGAGAGGTTGTTTGAGGCCTATATATTGTACATTTTGACTCATTTTTAGAGCTGGGTTGGAAGTTGGCATCATTTTGAAAGTTTGTGTATTGATCAAGAAACATTTTGGCCTGGATATTAATGACAAATTGCAGCTATTTCTTTGGGATTCATGTGGTATGAATGTTTGACATATTTTTTTTCTCCGTGATCATTTGTATGAATGTATTGTAAGCTCATAAACCTTTTCATGTCTATGATATTCTTAATTTCAAGTTGAAAGGCATAATTCATGTTTTTCATGCTCTGTTTTGGGAAATTTTGCATAATTTGTCCATTTTCTTTAGTTTAGGGAGAATTCATCTCATATGCTCTTCCTAGATCCTCATCGGTCTATTCATCTCATCAAAATCACCTTTAAGTGTTAAAACTTCCTACCTACCTTGCCCCATCGAATGGATTGCAATTTCATCTCATTGGCCCTAATTTAGTCCTGTTGACCTAATCCTCGTTTCAGTGAACCCAACCCCAAATAAAATCAAACCCTTACACCCATTATCTAGCCTAAAATCGTACTTTCTCCAGATTTCTTGGCTGTGACCCTTTTGGAGAGAGTCCCCTCCGGCTTGATAGGACTAGCTATCAAGTCAAAAGCTTGGTTTGTGGTTACCTCTGTTGGGATTCCTTCCTTAGCCTTGGGAATGTGGCGAAGTGATAACAGATTCAGATCTACCAATAAAACATAGTTCATCCCATGCAGATATACTTTAGAGAGAAGTATTCAGTAACAACCCTTACACATGCACACCCCTTGCACTATGATATTCTTCTCCTTATATAGATTTAGCCTTTACCAATACCATGAGCCAAAACCACACAACTGCTGATGGTATTCTTGGACGAAATCAAATAGACGATACAATGCTGAATACTATGGGCTAATACCATGGTAATGCTCCCTGGTATCATAATTTTAGAGCGCAAAAGGTATACGCTACTTGGATTATTCATAACCACATGTATACACGACTTCTCTTAATAAAAAATGTGTATATACTATTTCTGGATGTATACGCGGGTTTCCTATATAACAAGTAGCGTATGTACACAGGATGCCTTTATCAAACCTGCGTATACATTGAGAAATATTTCCTGTTTCATTTCTCTGGAACTTACTGGAATTCCTTTCCCTGTCACATCTAAAATGACCTGTAGAAACATCATTTTTTCATCTTTAACAAATAGGTTGCTATCAAAAGGCAAATCATCAAATAGGTTTCCATCAAGGACAACTTCATCGAGTAGGTTGCCATCGAGGACAAAATATTTCATCATAATGCCAACAATATCCCCCTTTGGACTTGATGGCAGCCATGTTGTTTTTTATCACAACAACCTATAGATACTTGATAGATACATCAATAAAAAATATTATTATTCAAACACCAAGTTACTCTCACCCTTTGACATCAAGGGAAAACGAGGGATCAATACCAAACCAAGGTTTATCTTTCCTTGTAGAAAGAAGAGCTTTGTAGATATGATGGGCACCATATTGACCATTCTGCCCTTGAGTTCATGCTAAATCTTCAGACATATTTTTCATTGAAGTACATGAATTTATAACTCAACCGAGTATGACCATCCCTATCACCAAGGACTCATACTTACATCAATGATCCAACCAAATGAAATTACATATTTGACTCAACTACCCAACCAAGTGGGTTTACAAATTTGAACAAGTCCTTACATCATTGAATATAACAAATTTACATCATAGGTCTCAACATGACCTTTTCATCAAATAAAAAATATGAATTTGTATAGCCATGACCAAAGAATCTCAAACACGAGATCATAACACATCAACCAATAACAATGCCAACAATGCATCCTTTTCAATCAAGGCAAGTGCTCCCCCTAAACTTGTGCATCCTGAACACATTCAACAACCAATTCATCAAAGCATCTTCATCAAGGAGATAAATATCAAAGAAAGGTACAATAAGATGAATACTAGAACAATAACGGAGATTTATCCAACAACGCCACAGACTGTTATGAAAACTGAGCCAGAGAAATTCTTTCAGCAAAAACCATACGTTTTTTTATGCAAAAAAACTCGCGTATATACGCGATTCGCCTTTATGAAACCAACATACCGAATTTAATCTTCTGAAATTAAGCAGATTTGATAAGAGAGGTAGATACAACTCCCAACTGCTGTCTAAGATATTTGAATGATTCCCTGGGAAGAGGTTTACTAAATATATCTGCAACTTGTTCTTTGGAGGAAACATACTCCAATTTAACCTTTTGTTCAAGCACTTGTTCACGTAGGAAGTGATACTTGATAGGAATGTGCTTGGTCTTGGAATGCATAACAAGATTTTTCGAGATACTGATGGCACTTGTATTATCACATAGAATGGAGATGGGAGGTGAAAATTTGATTTGAATATCATGTAATGTCTTTGTCATCCAAAGAATTTGTGTGAAACATGATGCAACAACCACATATTCTACTTCCCTTGTAGATAAGGCACTAGAATTTTGTCTCTTGCTGAAACAAGAGACTAATCGGGGCCCTATATAGAATGCCCCACCACTAGTTCTTTTTTTATCATCAACATTTCCAGCCCAATCCGCATCTGTGTAAGCATGAAGAGTGAGATCAACATTCTTTGGATACCATAGACCAAAGTCTTGAGTCCTTTGTAGATATTTTAAAATTATTTTTACAGCCCAAAGGTGAGACTCTTTTGGATTAGCTTGGAATCGTCCAACAATCTCAACTGCATGCATAATGTCTGATATTGTCCCATTTAGATAAAGTATATTTTCAATCATGTATATACTCTGGTTGATTCACCATAGAAGAATCATCATGAGAACTGAGGTTACATCTTGTTACCATTGGAGTACTCACAGGTTTGCAGTCTTCCATCCCATACTTCTTTAGAATTTGCTTGAGATATTTTTCTTGTGATAGAAATATGCCATCTATTTCTTGTTGCACTTGTAAGCCAAGAAAATATGTTAGTTCCCCAAGTAAATACATTTCACATTCTTGCTGCATAACATAAGCAAATTTCTAACTCATGGACTCTTCATTACTTCCAAAAATGATGTCATCAACATACACAACAATAATCAATAGTTTATCATTTTCTATTTTTGTGTATAAGTTACTATCAGCAGATCCCTTTGTGAAACCTTGTTTTTGAAGATATTTGTCAAGACGATAGTACCATGCCCGAGGAGCTTGTTTGAGACCATATAAAGCCTTTTTAAGTTTTCAAACAAGTTTTTCATCATTTCCCAGAATGAATCCTTCTGGTTGTTCTATATAAAATTCTTCTTCTATATCACCATTGAGGAAAGCAGATTTTACATCCATTTGATAAAATTTGAATTGTTGAAAACTTGAAAAAGAAAGAAACATTCTTATGGATTCAAGTCTGGCTACAGGAGGAAATGTTTCTTCAAAGTCTATACCTTCTTGTTGAGCATATCCTTTACAAACAAGTCTAGATTTATTTCTAATAACATCTCCATTTTCATTTAACTTATTTTTGAATATCCATTTTGTTCCAATAACATTTTTATCATGAGGTCTTAGAACCAATTCCCAAGTATGATTCTTTTCAATCTCATCAAGTTATTCATTCATGGTTTGAATCCAACATTCATATTTACTAGCTTGATTTACATTCTATGGTTCAATAGTGGATAATAATTCCAGATAGCTAGGGGATCCTACAAGAGTTCTTCTTGTTTGGACACCTGATCCATTTTCTCCCAGAATTTGAGATTCTAGATGATTATTTTGAACATATCTGGATGGAGCCTTTTCAGATATATCTTCTTCTGGTGCTTCATTGGGTTCTCCTTCTATATTGTTGCTATTTGATGAGGGAAAATATACATGATCATCATATTCATTTGTTGTTGTTATTTCCCTTTTAGGAGATGTGAGAGACTCATCAATTACAACATCAATAAATTCAACAATCTTCCGAAGTATTTTATTGTAACATTTATATGCTTTACTTCTAGAAGAGTAACCAAGAAATATTCCTTCATCTACACTAGGTTCAAACTTACCAAGTTTTTCATCATTTTTCTTGATAAATCATTTGCTTCCAAAAAATCTAAAATGCCTTACAGTGGGAAGATTACTATACCAGAGCTTATAAGGAGTTTTATCACTGTTCACACGAACATGAGCCTTGTTAAAAATATTTACTACAGTATGTGCTGCTTCTCCCCAAAAGGTAGCAGGAGTTCCAGATTCATTAAGCATAGCACAGACCATTTTTTGAACTGTTCTATTCATTCTTTCTACCATGACATTTTGTTGTGGGGTTCCAGCTACAAAAAATTGTCTTTTTATGCCATGATGTTCACATAAATCAAAGAATTCATCTGATATATATTCTCCTCCTTGGTGAGATCTAAGACATTTGATTTTTAGATCTAATTCATTTTCAACCAAAGTTTTGAAGATCTTAAATTTTTCAAATTCTTCATCTTTATTTTTTAGTAAACCGATCCAACACATTCTAGAGAAGTCATGAATAAATAAAATATATTATTGTTCTCCACGGGGTGAGTTTTTCCTTACAGGACCACATAGATAAGTATGCATAAGTTCAAGAGGCTTACTTGTTGATCCTTCTTTGGCATTGAAATGCACCCTGGTTTGCTTAACAAATTGGCATGATTTGCATATGGTACTTTCATGTAGAGTGATGCTGGGAAGATCACAAACAGCTTTGAGTCTGTTAGATTTGCTTATTTGAGAGAAGCTCAAATGTCCCAATCTTCTATGCCATAACCAATTTTCTGTAGATTTACCTAAGTAGCATTTCTCTTGGCCACCTTTCAATATATATAGATTGCTTGGTGTTCTAGTTCCTTTTATTACTATTTTTCCTATGTCAAGTTCATGTACTACACATTCTTTTGAACTAAAGACAACTTTATTTCCTTGATCACACATTTGTCTTACACAAAAAGTTATGCTTTAACCCATCCACATACATAACATTTTTAGCTTTAACTTTTCTTTTAGAAACACAAAACCTTTACTCTTAATGATATCAGGAGAGTCATTTCAAAAAATAACAATATTTTCTTTCTCTAATGCATTATATGAAATAAGTTTATTTTTATCACCTGTCATGTATTCTGAGCATCCGCTATCAATGTACCATTGATTTTATTCTCCTTCTGCAAATAACGCTATGCCACAACTTTCAACCTGTGAGTCCTTCTTTCTCCATATCTTGGAATTTGTGGGTATATGTTCTTTTGGCTGAAGTTTTCTCCTGCATTCAGATTCTTCATGTCCAAAGTTATTGCAATAAGAACATCCAATTTCACCTTGAAGAGGAGAAAAGTTGTTGTAAGTATTCTTCTTTACTCTAGTCTCATTTCTTTGCTTTCTAGCTTCTTTGGTCATGATGGTTTTGTACGCAACACATTGTACAACTTTATGACCAAAATTATGACATGAGAAACATTGTCCATTAAAGAAGAAATTTCCGTGATCATGAAACCTTCTATTTATGTTTACCTGTTGATTGATATTTTTTTTATTGTTCTTCCTTGAATTGAAGTGGTCATGCTTTACCTATGTAGTCCCTTTGTTCTTTTGCTGAGTGACAAAATATTGTTGGCTGGTTTTAGCTGCATTTAGATAGCTTTGTGTTGAAGACTGAGAGGATTCTTCGATATATCCAAGACTTGTCTTTACAAGAGGAGAGCATTGTACCTTGATAATTTCATCTAAGGTTTCAGATCCTTAGCAAATCTAAGATTTAATTTTTTCACTTTCTCAATTTCCTTTCTTAGACATACTATTTCACATTCTAATTTCTCATTGTGCTTCTCCTTTTCTATAAGTTGAATCTTTAGAGTATCTATGGCAATTTTGTTTTCTTCCAAACATATTTTGAGTTGATTTATTTCTTTAAGAAATCATTTTATTCTAATGCATCCATAAAAGTATCTTTAGCCTCACTAGAGTCTTTATCAAAAGCCATGAGTAGTCTAATATCTTGATCAGATTCTCCTTCTTCACTATTTGATAGACCATCACTATTCATGAGTATAATAGTTTTTTCTATTGATAAACCGTTTCTTATTTCCTTTTTCCACTTCCTTTCCCTTTTCATGATCATCTTTATGGGGACATTTAGCAGCATAATGACCAAATCTTCCACAAGAAAAACATTTAAAATGAAGCTTACCTATGAACCTTCTAGTGCCAAGTTGTAGCTTCTTTACAAAAGTTATCTCATCTTCTTCTGAAACATACCTTGATCCTTCTTGTTCTTCTACTTCCTTTCCTTTTGCAACAGCTCTAAAGACAACTTATTTGACTTCATATGGACCTCCTTTCCTCGTTTCACATGCATTAAGAATCCCATGAAGTTGAACAATAGTACGAGTTTGTAGATCCTGATTCTCTTCAATAACAGACACTTTAGACTCGAATTTTGGAGTTAGAGATCTTAAAACCTTTTCTAATAGAGTAGTGTCAGTTATGGTTTCTCCCAGATTTATCATAGGATTTACAATATCATCTAGACGTAAAAAGAAACTAGCAATTATTTCCTCATTATGAATTCTGAGTTTTTCATATTGTATTCTAAGAGTTTGGAGTTTAGCACTTTTTACCTTGGCATCACCTTCAGAGCTCAGAATGATTTTGTCCCATATATCCTTTGCTATATTCAACTATATGACTTTGACAAATTTTGATTCAGTCAAACTTCCCAATAATGCATTGACCACCTTTGCATTGATTTCATAATTCTTTCTTGTTGCTAGAACTGAAGCTGTATATTGATAACCTCCTTCAACTATAGCCCATACATCTGCTCCAAGAGAGTGAAGATAGGATCTTGTCCTTGTCTTCTAGAAGATTAAATTGTTTTCGTTGAAGATAGGATGCCTGATAGATGCTGTCCCATCTTGATTTCTCATCTTATTTGATCTTCCTTCTAGCGATTAAGCTTCTTGAGAAGGACCCGCTATGATACCAATTGTTGGGGAAAACACTGAGAGGGGGGGGGGGGGGGTGAATCAATATTTTCAATAATCAAAATCTTTTACTTTTCTCTTACTGATTTCTATACGCAACTTTGATTAGCCAAACTAGTGTATATACGCGGATACACTAATAGAAAATTCCGTATACTGAGATAAATTTATTGTTATATAAACTTTTAGAAGCATTCTTTAACCCAAATTATCAGTTATGCATCATATAGTTAAGCAGTAAATATGTGCAGTAATAAAAAAATAAATCATCACACAAGAGCATCACACATGAGCACCAAGATTTAAGGTGGAAACCCAATTCAGGAGAAAACCACCGCTGCTGTCATATCTGTATTCAATATTTATTATATGAAAAACTGCTTACAATATTGTATTGATGAAGACTCATATCAGTACGTAGGCACCCACCTAGAGAAGGCTACAACCTTATCTCATTCTCCAGCTTTTACTGGAAGGGAGCTCCAACCCCCTGATCTCATTTATCGGCCACTACTGGAAGGGAGCTTCAACCCCCTGATCAGAACACCAGCTTCTACTGACAGGAAGCTTCTACTTCCACACCGAAGGCTTCAACCCTCAGAACCACTGTAGACCACGTTTAATCAATTTTCACACTTGATCCCACAGCGTCAACACAACTCATCATAAAGATCATCAATAATAAACTTAACCCAAACTTAAATTAGAACAACGAGATCACTATAACCAGAACACATTAATAAACCCATATTTTAGAATCAGTATGTAGAATCAATCTCAACCCTGATAATTCATTATCTTAAAATACATACACTACTTCACTTTACTGATCCCGTGTGTATACGCTTTCCTTCTCACCAACCTACGTATAGATCTGAGAATACTGAATTTATAGAATATGATCAGTCTCAGAACCAGATCTGAGGGTTTCAGTCAGATATCTTTTCATTATTGCAGAACCCTTAATCAGTCAGTCATCATTAAACATATTTATTCACTCATTGATCAGATTTGTACATATTCAACTTAGCAACATATACAGTATTCAAGCAACCCAGATCTACATGAAGAATTCATTGGCAGACAACATAAATAAAACAACAATAACTAGATAACCTCTCCAGTAAGCTTCAGAAAACCATGACTTCCATACGTGCTTTAGCTGAGACAAAGCCACGTGTATACGTGCTTTCACTTTGACGAACTAGCGTATAGATCTGTAAATGTTATTACTGTAGAAAGATGAAGATCTATAAACTTACCCAGATTTCTTCACTTCACTTCTGCAAACATGTTCCAGGTCATAGATCCAAACATCTCATAATTAGATCATGCAAGTACATAGTCATTTCAGGTCTAGAGATCCCGATCCATCATTGTATCCAAGGGTGCATCATATATTCATATCTACCAATAAAACATAGTTCATCCCATGCATATATACTTCACAGAGAAGTATTCAATAACAACCCTTACACATGCACACCCCTTGCACTATGATCTTCTTCTCCTTATATAGATTTAGCCTTTACCAATACCACGAGCCAAAACCACACAACTACCGATGGTATTCTTGGACGGAATCAAATAGATGATACAATGCTCAATACTGTGGGCTAATACCATGGTAATGCCCCCTGGTATCATAATTTTAGAGCGCAAAAGGTATACACGACTTGGATACTTCATAACCGCGTGTATACACGACTTCTCTTCATAAAAAATGTGTATATACTAATTCTAGATGTATACGTGGGTTGCCTGTGTACCAAGTATCATATGTACATGGGTTGCCTTTATCAAATCTGCGTATACATTGAGAAATATTTCCTGTTTCATTTCTTTGGAACTTACTGGAATTCCTTTCTTTGTCACATCTGAACTGACCTGTAGAAACATCATTTTTTCATCTTTAACAAATAGGTTGCTATCAAAATGCAAATCATCAAATAGGTTTCCATCAAGGACAACTTCATCTAGTAGGTTGCCATCAAGGACAACATATTTCATCATAATGCCAACAGGGGCAACGGTTGCGTGCCCAAGGTTGCACCCCATGGGCAATAGGCATGTGTGCAATTCCAAGAATTAGACTCCATGCCCAGGGCCCATGTGATGTGGCCCTGGATGGGGGTAACAATCGCACACAACCGCCACCCTTGCCTAGAGTTCGTGGTGCGTGACTTTGGGTGGGGGTGGTAGCTGCATGCATATGCCACCCCTGAGCATGGAGTCTAATTCTCGGAATTAGATTTCCATGCCTAAGGCACGTGGGGCGCGGGTGAGGCTTTTAAGTATTATTATTATTTTTATTAATTTCTTTTAAATTTTTTTAATGTTTTTTGTTTTTTGTTTTTAATGTTTTTTTAAATTAATTATTATTATTTGTTTAATTTTTTTAAAAAAATTTAATGTTTTATAATCGTTATAATTTGTATATTTTTTATTTTTACTTTAATATTTTTTTAAAAATATTTTCTGGTTTATTTATTTTTTATTATTTTGTTTAAATTGTTTTTTTTATATATATATAATCATGTTTTTCTTTTTTTACGTTTTAATATATAGTTTTATTTACTTGTTATTATCTTTTCAAATTTTTTGTGTTTTGGGTTTTAGTTTTTATTTTTCTTTATTTTTTATTGTCTTGTTTTTTTTTTTGTTTTTTTTTGTTTTAATATAAGTTTTTATTTACTTGTTATTATTTTTTCAAACTTTTGTTTTTTTTTAATGTTTAATTTGTTTTTTTTTCATGTTTTTTTTTGTTTTAATTTACGTTTTTATTTACTACCATTATTATTATTTTTAAGGTGTGTGTGTATTTCCTCCATGTTTAAACTGTTGTTTTATTTTTTTTTGTCATGTTTTTTAATTTTTTAATGTTTTAGTATATATTTAATTTTATTTACTTCTTGTTATTATTTTTTAACTTTTTGTGTTTTATTATTTATTTATTTATCTTCAATGTTTAAATGTTTGTTTTATTTATTTTTGTCATGTTTTTTTAATTTTTTTTTATGTTTTAATACATATTTTTATTTACTTGCGATTATTTTTTTTAAAATTTTTGTGTTTGTTTATTTATTTTTTTGGACTCAATGTTTAAATTTTTGTTTTTCAATTTTTTTGGGTCATGTTTTTTAATTTTTTTGGGTCATGTTTTTTAATTTTTTTATGTTTTAATATATATTTTTATTTACTTATTATTTTTTAAACTTTTTGTGAATTTTTTTGTTTTTGTTTTTATTTTTTTCAATGTTTTAATATTTGTTTTCTTTTATATTTTTGTAATGTTCCAATTTTATGGAACATTACTTTTTGTTGAAGAGATTAATAAAATGGGTAGGGGATCCATTCTTCGCATCATTAGAGAATAAAAATCCTTTAAGTATGAAAGAGGATCTTATTTGGAGCTGGATTTCACACCTCCATGTGTGAAAGGAGGTTTTTGCATATATGCTTGGCCAAGGTTGACCAAGTCAAACTGCGTTGGCATGAGTTGGAAAGCACTATGTGGGACAATGTAGGAGGGAAGATTCTAGATGGAGGAAATCCTAATTCGAAGTAGGGCCCATGGAGGGAAGGCTCATTGTTTAAAAGAGGAGCAAGGCAGTCATTGAGACTATCTTTGATCATTTTTACATCCAAGTCTTGGAGACTTGTTGCTGCCTCTTGTTGTTCAGCAGATATGCAGTGCCTTTGGGCACGAGGGAGTCCTGTTTAGGATTTCCTCTCCTTCTTGAGTAGCTCATGAAGGATTGCACTCCATTCCCCATATTCAGGCATTCAGGCCATAGCTTCGGCCATCCACATCAACACAGTTTCTGCAGCAGTTATTGTGCAGTGTTGCTGGGTGTTGCCGAGGAGGTTTCCATACACCATCTGGAGCTTGTTTTTCAGTGGAGAGAAATTCTATTCATTGGGAGATCAACAGTGGTGGCTCTTGAGAATATCCCACCATCTTTGGCATCAAGCCAACCAATTTCCATCAGAGGCAGCACAGTCCCTCTCTTAGACAACGTTCTCATGGGTGATTATTTGCTGTGAGGGATTGACATCCATTTGGAGGAGAAGTCTTGGGTGAAATGATCAACCTTTCACTTCAGATTTCCATTGGAGGAGGATTCTTCAGTTGTTGTAGACATTTTAGTGTTCTCCATGAATTTCTAGCTCTTGAGTTGCTGCTGCCCAGCAACTCCGACATTTCTACAAAATGCCATTTTTGTGTAGATTTCAGCCAATCCTTTTTGAGGATTGATGTTATGTATTTCCAGGGGTTGAGATCTTCCTCCCCCTTCTTATTTGAGCCCATATTGCTATATCATTTGTATTTCTATCATTTATGCAACAACTCCTCCTATAACTGCGCAGTCATGGTCTATAGCTTTACTTATGTAGCTATGTATTTCATATTTACATGTACAGGTTTCTTGAGGCTTCTAGTGCCTTGCTTGAGTGATAATTGTAGAAATTTGCTGAATAATGAAGTTTATTCGCTGCGATTAACCTGATCATACATCAATTCGAATTGCATGCATAACACATAATCGCTTCTACCATTAATCGTCACATGCGGAAAATAAAACAAAGCGGCAGAACATCAATTCACACACATAGAACGCAGCATGTACGGGGAAAGCTTATAGCTGAAAACCCCCAGCTATATGTATCATATAATGGATGAGAAACATTCAGCAATACATAATACAATACTCCTCACAAGTACTCAGTACTATCTCATATGCTGAACACAAAACTAGCTAGATCTAAAACTAGTCACAGGTTCAAATCTTCCCGCTGCTCTGCCTGCCTCTACTGCGCAATCCAAAAAGTGAATATAGCTGAATGGAATTCGAATTCACCTAGTTGGTACAGCGCAATCATCATTGGCATCATCATCCCACTGATTGTGCAAATCTCATGCACAACTAATGTACAACTGCTATCAGTCTCACCCTTTCATCTACCTCTTCCACTGGTCTTTCACTGAACTGTCCATGCACTGAGTTAACTGATGTGTTCTTTAGTTGAATAATGAGTTAATATCAGTGAATTAATTAATAATTAATTCACCCAACTCATCTCTAGCATAATCACAAGTTAAACTGATCATAACTAGTTAAACTAGTTAACCGGAACACCTCCTCCATCAACTCCTAAATCAACTCCACCAAAACTCCGCCACATGAGTCTAACTGAAGTCTAACATGCAATAACTCAACTAACCCATAGGAAATTCGAATTTCCTTATGTCAGCTGCATGACCCACATCCGGGGGTCAAACTGAAGTGCCGCAAGAGGATAAACTGAAGTTTATAGTCCAAATATTATTAAGGGTAAATAATATTTGACTGTTCTATTTTTAGCCCAGCAGTCTAAAAATAGAAACCACCTGAATGTCTAAAAATAGAGGTCCATCTATTTTTACCAACATGACCAATCATCCAAGAATAGCATACTGCAGCTCCCGGTCCATGATCCATATGTCTAAAAATAGACATAGTCTAAAAATAGACTTTTCGACAAAAATCACATGTGTGGTCCCCACCTAGTTTAGGTGATCACTTTCCAACTAGGATCAGGAAAGATGTTTAAGGAGGCCTCCTTCACTGTTTCTTGTTGCCATTTTCAACAATAATTTCCTCAAGGAGTTGTATATTTTATTGCTGCTATGATCTAATGTGATGACCATTGAGTTCTTCGGCATTTCACGTCTATATTATTCACTGCTATTTACCATTTGATATATTTGTTATTGCTGTAGCTGCAATGTTGGGGTTATCTTAAGAGATTCCCAATCTTGTTGTATTTCCCTATTGGGGATATTGTCCTTTGACAATCACTCTATAGACAGAGTCTGATAGTGGGCCAAGTAGCCTCTAGAGCTCATCCTTCTTCATGAAGGTGACAAATCCAGTAAATGCCCCTTTAGTCTATCTCTGGAATAGATTTTCTTGTCGATTGACAATGTTTTTGAAAAAGGAACATTACAATTTTTCATTTTCATTTATTTATTATTTTGTTTTATTTTATTTTATTTTGCAGGGTTCGTGTAGATCCTCGAATAGCAACTCAATCCCATTATTTGTCAATTTCATAGTTGATTTTAATTTTTTTTGTTATAATCGATCGAGTCTGCCCCCACAATGTCTCAATTTCATGGTTGTTCTTTAAGTTTTCATTACAATGGGTTGAGTTCCCCTACACTACATGTCAATTTGATGGTTGATTTTTAAATTTTTGTTGCAATGTGTCAATTTTTCTTAGGATAAGATTTTAGAATCGTTATATTTTAGCATTTAAAAAATAAATTACTCTTGGTATAATAACCCTTTTATTTAGGTGTTCATTTAAAAAAAAAATTAGTCACAATTTTTTTCCATAATGCCATGGTTGAAATATGTTGAAAACTTAAGGTTTTCTATAGTCATGATCTTTGGTTTTAATTCCATGGTTGTAAAGTTGTCAAAATTTTAAAGTTTTTTTGAGTCATGAAATTTTATCTTTAACGTTATGGTTGAAAAAGTTATAAGTATTTTATCTTTAACTCAATGGATGAAAATTGTTGGAATTTTAGGGCTCTTTAGAGACTTGATATTTTATCTTTAATATCATGCCTGAAAATTGTTGGAATTTTAAGGTTTTACGAAGTCATGATATTTTATCCTTAACACCATTGTTAAAAAATGTTGAAAATTAACCTTGAAAAAAAATGTGTTACTACAACATCAACACTTTTTGTTTTTAGGGTTTTTTTTTGAACAAAAAAATTTACTTTTTATTGGATTTTACTATCATTTAAAAAAAAATGTTGAAAATTTACACAGAAAAAAAAAGTTATTCTAGCATCAACACTTTACTTTTCAGGCTGTGTTTTCATGTTTTTTGGCTAGAGTTATCGTTTTGAGTTTACAGTTTCCATTTGATAGTTTACATTGTTCAATGTCATTTTCAATTACATTGTCATTGTTAGTTGCATGATCCACATAGCCATTAAGAATATCAACAACATAAGTTCCATGTGCTTGAGTTGGTAGAACAACCTCCATGTTGCTGTCAATTATTTCATGATTATAGTTTGTTTCACTTACATGTTCATCAACATCACCATAGAAGTTGTTGGGTGTGTGTTATATTTTTTGCATGACTAGCTACAGGTGGGAAGCGACTAACCCCCATACACTTGCACTGGGCGCAGTAGGGGGGCTGTAGCCCCACTGCACGGGGTCTGGTGCAATGACCCGAGAATTTTTTTTGGACCCTTTATTAGGTGGGCGAACCTGCCTATGGTTTGTGCATGGGTTTGCACATGGTTTTGGGCATGATGGTTTTCTGCCCATGGTATTTTGTAGATCAAGTCAAGGAAACTACGATTATGTTCTAATCTAGGGTTAATGGGTTGGGGTTAATGAATGCTTCGACATGTATATATATGTGTTGTTACATTGAAAGGAATATAATGGAAAATAAAACTGGTAGTCCCAGTTTTTGGATTGAGGGGAAAATCTCTGTGTATATCTATTTTATGTTTTATTCTCTTGCCATTGTTTTATTTTCTATTTTAAGAGTTCGTTTGCAAATAATTTATGTACAGGGTTAAAACCTACACAAGTGTCCTTAAGAGAGGTAAATCATATTATCAAGTGCAACTGTATCTTCCTGTTCATATACTTCTTCTTGCACTTGAAAATCTACTTGTACATGCCATTCTTCTTAACCATGCACATGAAACACCTGAATACAACCAGTATCATGCATAAGAGCATCATAATTTAGTGTCTAGATTCCAATCCTCCTAAATCTAGGCGTGATATTTGATAGTGTTAGATCCCTTTTAAATGCTTTAATTGCAAGCTCTATTAGCTCAAACCCTTTTACCTCAACCCCTGGATTATTCATCATCCATGAAGCACTCTCTGAACTAAAATAGTTCTTGAAAGGGCAAAACACATTGACACCAAGGGGTTTCATTTTGTGACTAGTATGAGAGGGAAATGTTAACAGGTCGATGCCCAAATTGTTTGCCTCCTTAATTATTTTCACAGCAATGTGGCTCCATGGCCATCTAAAATTAATAGGTGTTTGTTCTTAGATGAGACACCACCTAGTATAGATGCAACAAAATGACAAAGCCAATTTAAAAATTTTCTTTGGTCGTCCATGCATGGGGATGTGCAACCATGCGTGCACCTAGTTCACAATTTTGTATCTAGTTTTTCAGTTGAATTTTACCTTTGAATAGATAAAATCCTGGGATTGAAGCACCAATTGCATTGAAACAACATAGAATAATTATCCACTCCCTGCTCTTAGGAAAAATCTTTGGTACATTTCGGCTCCCTCTCTTGGAAACTACCCATATGCCACAATTCCTTCCTACCTATAAACCTGTTTCGTTTAACATAAAAAAGCTTATCTTATGCACTAGAAAAAGTGGCATAAAACTTACATACAATTTCAAGGCATAGATTTAAAGTTATTTCTCTATCAAGGCCCTCAACTGTGCACAATACAAGGTCCGTTCTCCTTCTTTTAAACCCAAACCACCATGATTTACCAGGAAACACATATTTGAATGGGTTTGTCCTCCCTTGACAAATTTGAGCAACTGTGGATTTGAGTTGTATCAACTCTAGCCCATGTACCAATTGGGCCATCTCTTTACACCACTCAACCACCTGGGCCTCCTCTTCTTCATTCATAAATGTAAGAGGGCCTCTACGTTTAGTATGAGTGAGCCCATTTATCCAATAATGTGAAGGAGCAATGCCATGCTTATTTGTAGATGCCCGAACTGAATATCCATTAAACTCTATATCGTCAATTAAAACTAACATGCCTTCTTTTATCCAACCTCTTATAGCGCTGATCTTCTTAGTTAAACTTTCCCCTTGAACTGTGGTTGATGGTGGCTCTATGGTTGATGGCGGGACAACATTAACTTCTATCGTGTAGCCATCCTCAACAACATTGATGAGTACATTGTTGACATTCACATGATTTATAGTATTCTCATCCGATGAAGGGAATCACAGCTGGGCACCCCTAGTCACTCACCTGCCACTTCTCCTTGTATGAACAACATAACTAACTCTTTCCTTAGATGCAAGTACCTGCATATTTATTGCATGCATTTAGTCAATAATAATTGAAATTATGCTTTCCTATAGTCTAATAGTAATTATTCTTTCCTACAGGAAATTAACATGTTATTTTATTCAGATTTTATAATAATATTTCTGCTTTCCTACTTGCAATTAATAATATCATGTCAATTTATTCAGAATTTAAAGAAAATTCCAATAAATATTTTGCAATAACAGGATTATAATAGAGACACAATCCACAATAAAAAAATATTAGCAACTTAACAAATTTTCATGCATATGCCTTTTTGACAGTATCCTTGAAAAATCAAATCTACAAAAGGAATTTCTATTATGTTTTCAAATATATAAGTAATTGTTTTTTGATAACTTGTTTTTCCACTTGAAATAGAATTTGATAAAATACAAACAGACAAAATTTACATCTAAATCAGAATCTACATCTAAAATTTAATAGTGGCAACGATTTAATTTAATTCCATATTCATTTTATCTTTTTAATGAAGATGGTCAAATTTTTAATAAAAAATTGAAGGTTTGTTTTCCTAATTCAGCATCTTATTACAAAGAATCTTCCTTTTGATTGTATGTAAAATTATTTCTTTTCACATTTCTCAAGAACTGCCCCAATTTGTCATTTATCAGGGTTAATTTTCAACTTTAAATCTCTGCAATCAATATCAATAACATTGATAAACAATTATTTAGTAATCTTTAATCCATAACTATGTTACTTGGTAATATGTAATAATGTTATGTAGTGATATGTAATATGTGACTGTGTTATTTATTAATATTGATAAACTATGTTGATTCATAAACATTATCACTAACAAATCTAGGAAGTCCATTTGTTTTTAGAATCTCCATGATGTTAAATTTATAGCTCAATATAAATTATTTTTTATCAAACACCATCATTAACTGTAGATTGCAATGTCGCTCTTTGGCCATGGAATGTGGTAATGAGCTTGTGTCAATATACAATTTATTTAAAATTTTATGGTTCAATTATGAGATGACCATAAAACACTTAATGGTAGGAATATCATAACCACCGCAACATGTCAGTGCGATTTAATCAGTAAGAAGTCTTTTTGGCAGACTTGGATTTACTATTATCAAGTCTTTTTGGTAGAATATTTAAGGTGAGGAGACATGCTTTTGAGAATTGAATTTACTCTTACTAAGTCATTTTGGTAGTCAAGGGAAAATACTAAATATACTTTTGAAAATAAGAGGAGTAATGTAGTTCCCTTAAATCCTTTGAGCCAATTTGGAAGGCATTTTCTCTCATACAAAAAAATGCCCACAAATAGGAACATCATGTCAATAGGATTTACTCTAAATCATTTTGGTAGAGCCTTCAAGGAGAGGAGAAAGACTTTTGAGAATGATATTTATTGTTACTAAGCCGTTTTGGCGAGCTCTTTAAAGGTAGAGAGGAAACATACTTTTGATAAGGAGAGTAATGTGGTTCCTCTTGAACACTTTGAGCCAACTTTGAAAGAATTTTTTATGATACCAAGAGAAGGCATAACATAAAATTACCAAAAATGGGAACATCATGTCAATACAATTACTCTTACTAAGTATTTTTGACAATCTTGGATTTACTCTTACTAGGTCTTTTTGGTAGAGTCTTTAAAGAGAGGAGACATACTTTTAAGAATATGATTTTCTCTTACTAATTCATTTAGGAAGACTCTTTTAAGGGTAGAGAGGAAATATACTTGAAGGAGAGGAGTAATGTGGTTCCCTTGAATCTTTTGAGCCAGAAGGAATAACATAAAAATTCCTACAAATAGAAACAATGTCTTACTCCTTTCTTAATATTAAGTTGAAAAATGAATAGGAAGGAGAAGGAAAGAACCTTGGAATTATTGTCATAGTGATAATTTGTTTAAAATAATGAAATCCATCATCAAACATTCATAGGAAAAGTTTGAAGTGGTATATCTTTAATCAATCTTAGAATTGTTCTTCTTTTATAAAAAATTATACATGATGATCACAAATTTTATCTGCTCAGTTTATCAAAATTGTTTGTCTGTTGGGTCATAAAAATTGAAATATATAAAATGAAAGACATATTTTGAAAAAACTGAAATAAATAAAATGAAATACATACTGCAAAAACTAAAATAAAGAACCTAAATATATTGTGAAATGTTCTCTGGTGGTATGTCTCCAGGGCTGGTGAATAGTTTGAATGTTAAGAATGAAAATTTAGCAAGGGATGAACTTCTTATATAATTTTTTGCACTTGAATTTTTATGGTAACAAGGATTGACATGGATTGCAATATCTCAATTTTTAATGTGTGTCCTGGATTGATTTGGATGTGATCCAATGGCTGTGAATTTGCCATGGTTGATCCTTCTGTTTTGATTTGTGTCATTTATTGAATTTAATGGGTTGGGTGTCATTTATTGAATACAGTGGGTTGAATTGTTGAATAACACAATAATTATGGATGACATACATCAAAGTTTTATGCGTGCAAGTATGAATGTGCATTTGGGATACATAGCTCCAATTTAGTTTAGTGGGGTTGAAGTGATGGGTACTTTGTACTAGTGGAATAGACCATTTTGGGAGGATTTATAGTTTTATTTATTTATTAGTTTGGACAAAATGTTTTGTACTCTTGATATTTAAAAGAGTACTTATGGATGGTTGTGGGCCTAGTCAATATTTTGGGAATTTGTGAACATAAATTAAAAAAAATTTCACTTAATGTTATATATTTTTATTTAAATGTTGGTTACACATCTCTCAATTTTTGGTGTCTTGGTGAAACCAGTACTATAACAATTACTGGTCCCTGCACATATTAGACGTCTCTCCCTTATGCATTGGAGATTAGATATGTTTGTTTGTGTCAAATCTGAAGATCTCAACGAAACCTAATGTCATGGGTTTTATCCTAATTTTTATATCTTGTAATAGACTGGCCATATACAGTATTAAAACTCCACCAATGACATGTTCCTTCAAATACTAAACCTAATGACGAGCGTGAAACTCGTCTCTCATCACGTCATGTCCACATACCTTTTATCTCCAAACCCTTCGTGAAATTTAATAATATTTGTGAAATTTTGAGTTTACAGGATATCTAAAGCTTTGAAACGTCTCTTTGAGTATAATTCTTTGTTTTTTTTAATCGTGTGTATCTATTTTTCCTAATATTTCTTTGGTTGAGATAATGTTTCAGTCTATAGAGTTTTTTCACAATGTTAGGTTGGTTATAACCATTTTTTAGAATGGATTTTAATCTTGGTTGATTATCTTATTTGGTTGGTTATTTCATTTGACAATGAATTTTGAATTTAAAAAAATAAATATGGAGGTTTTTTTTTAATAGATTTTTAGATTTTAAAGATTGCAATAAGTTTTATTTTATAATTTTTTTGGTGTTGTTTTAGGTTGACATGTTTTTTTATTGTTTTGATTTTGCACAAGTTTTTTCTGTATTTGATGTCTAATATGAAATGGATTTCATAATGATTTGGGTCTAGGGATTTGTAGTGATTTCGCGTATCGCTTCCTCCCACCCCCTTGGACTCCCCACATCTAATGGGGGATGTTAATTTTAACCAACCCAACCTACAAAGACTCATAATGGAAATGGGGTTACAAAATTTCCTTCTTACTCAAAGTTAACACAAATAACTTTGGGTAACACCATCACATCCAAATAATTAAGAAATTTATGACAATATAAAATTTTCCTCAATCTGGCTCTTGGATTGAAAGTTATGCTTATTTTAAGTTTGAGTCCCTTGAATCTTGCCACATCAGCGTGCACTACCACATCACAACCAAGTGCCTATGTGCCATATCTCTTGTAGCTAATGTGGCGCCTACCATGTCATCGCACCGTAGCACCATCACGTCACACCCCTAAGGATGTCCTGCTCCAAACGTCTGTGGCGTGGAACATTCATGTCAACTTGCCGTGAAAATTTCCATCTGGCACCCTATGTAAGTCCATGTCTTCTATCAATAGACATCAAGATTTCCATCCCATAGAGGCACATCTCTATCCCTTGGAACATATAAAATCCTATATCTAGGATAGAAATTCCTTCTTCTACATATTCCTGGAACAAAATTTCCTCTGTTCCCTCGAACATACAGATTATCGTTTACCAATAGGAATTGTTTCTTGTCATGCCCCGTGCCTTATGTTAATAGATCTCTCCTCTATAAATACTAAAAATAATATTAGGCGCGACTCATGGGATTCTAATTAACACTCATTGAGGCCATTAAGTGATAGATTAACCAAGATATTAGTGGTAAATCTCATGGGTTAATAAAGATATTTTCCCTATGTAAATTTCCCATCTCTTTTACATATTTGAAATCACTTATTTGATCCTAGCCATGGACCCATTAATCAACAAAAACCAAGCTTCAAGTCCTAAGGATTCTAATAATTGATCCGACCCTTGCTCTAGTTCAAATGTCACTAAATAATCAAACTAATATAGGGATGAAAACCCTATCCAAAATATATCACTCTAAGTAATTATACATAGCCTTAATATGTGTAATGTATCCCCCATAAAAACCTGCACTCAAGAAGTACAATGATATCAACCATAGCTAATACTTCATTGCACATTTAGATGCAACATCCAATTAATCACATCATGGATTCAAACGAACACCATCAGATCCATTTATATAACATACCACACACACCATCAACCACTTGCTTTCACCTGTCCATAAATAAAAGACATCCATGACATTCATGACATAATAAACAATAGAATTCATACACAGTGACAGCGAGATAAACTGAACAAGTAATCATACATACTATGTGATTAACTTTGCACTCAATAAAGCATCAATACTCATAACGATCTACAAGTTTTCATGAGGATGAGAACACTCACATAACCATCTCTACAAACAAGCAAGAATACAATATTCCTTAACAATTAAATATGATGCATATATTGTTATAACACATAACAATATCATTCACCATTCATAGAGAAACACACGCACACACACACACACACACACACACACACATATATGTTGACGAATGTAACTAGCGTCAATCTTCATAATTGTATTTGCCAAAAGAAAGAAAAAATAATAATAATTTTTTATTGTAAAATAAAATTTACTTATTAAAGCATGGGTTTCATGCTTGGGTCATTGGTCAATAGGTCAAGGCACCTATTGTGTGCTCTAGGATTTTTTTATTCTGTCAAATTCCTAATGTGAAAGACCCTTCTTGGGATCCTTATGTTAAAGAAGAAAAAAATGCTTTGTGTGAAAATAGTCTCCTCCACCAAGTCAACTCCATCTCCTTCAAGTCAGCCTGCCATTCATCAAGTCGGCCTCATAAAAGATGTCATAACCACTATAAATTGCAATGTCACTTTACCTATTGAAGAATCATCATCAAGGTTTCCATTTAAAGTTTAAGAAGAAAAAAAGAGAGAACAAAATCCATGAAAAGAAGAGAAACTACAAAAATAATGAAGGAGGCCCTATTCTATCTCTCACATGTAAATAAGGACAGAAATTATAATTGGTTGAAGGATACAAAAAGTTGCAGACCTATAGTTGAGGGCCTAAAATTAAAAAGAGACAAGTTTGACATTTGTTGAGGAGCTGACTTGGTGGTTGGAATATCTATCATTTTGGCTGTATCAATTTGAATTGAATCTAATAGTGGAAGAGTTTGACTTGGTTTTCCCCTTCATAGGTGTTTTTCCCTGGTTGAGTGCCTACATAATGTGTTCTCTTGTTGACTTTGGGATATTTTTGTTTGGAATTTATCTTGATGATGAAAAAAACATAATAATGATAATTGAAAATTAATATAATCACAAGAACTTGTCAAAGTATAAGAGAAATCAAGTTAAATAAAATCGAACTACATTCTTCCCTAGATTTCTCAACATGGTATCACAACATGGTTCACTTGAAAAAGGGCAGGAAACAAGATATCACGGGCTTCAATGTTAGTGAGGAAGGTATTAATCTAGGACTGAGCTCTTAGAGGGAAAAGAATATGAATTCTGGGCACATTCATAAGCCTTAATCACAATGTCTATGCAAGAGACTCGAGTAAGAAAAGAAAAGGTTTTTTTTTAGGAGCATAAAATCCTTTTTCAAAAAATCTGAAAGGAAAATACAACAACCCAATCTACACCAAGCAATTTCATAAGAAGAGTGAAGTATAGTGACTATAAGACAAGGTCTGAAATAATCTTCAATAAGTCCGAAATTTATTATACCTCAATGATCCGAGTATCTAGAAGTCTGTGCATAATTGTGGGTAGTCACTTCGTATAATTTAGAGGCTAGTAGAAGCATTGGAAATGATCATTTGTTGATAGACCAATTCAAAATGTGTTTTATGCATTGTAGACCTAATAGTGTGAAAATTCAGCTAAACCCAAATCTTATTACAACAACTGATATTATTTCTTCTATTTTTTAATTCAATTAAAAAAATTATTTTTTGTGTGCTACGAAAAATATCGAAAGAAATACACTGCAATATTCACAAATAAACTGCAAAAGAAAAATAATACACTGGAATATATATGCACACAGGCAAAATAACACTGTTAAATTTGGACCAATATCCTAAAAAAAACCCAACTTGGGAAAACCAGTGCAACAACTGAGGGTTTTATTATTATGCAGTAGTCAAATCTGAGTACAAACTATGGATTCCCAAACTGACAATCCAAACAGAGAAAAAACTAGCAAGGAAAATTCCTCACTCCATAGGCGATCCGACATTGATCTCAACTCGAAACTAATCCATCCCTTGTTGCCTCTATGCAGTCTCTATGTCACTCCACACAGTCACTGCATCCCTTGAGCTTGGAACTATGTCACCTCTCACTTTCTCGTCAACTGTTGTATGGGAAACTGATTCTCTCGGCCTCTGGACCCTCTGCCTAGCTTCTGGCACTGAATCACTACTTCTCCCCAACAAAATGGAAATCTCCTATAGAGGGCTCTACGCTTCCTCACTGTGGAAATATTTGCCTCTCTGCAATGTACTCGTTGGATCTGAAAATCTTCCTTCGACTTCATTAACTCTTGCCCCTCTCTCACTGCTTTGACTTCACTGAATCATTTTTGGAAACACATAATGCTACTCTAGAAATTGATTTCCCAACAAAATCGAATGCTAAACTGATTTGGTGTATCTTCTCCAAGCCCCATCGACTTATTCTTATAATCTTCCGTTGAGACTTCAACAACCGCGATTAAAATTGAATCGATGGATACGATTAACTAGAAATCGATCCTTGTGATTTTATAGAAGATTATCACCATTAATTAATTAATTTTGATTAATTAATCATATTCCCTAAGTTTAAACTTTGTAAATATTAAAAAACTGACTAATTAAACTAATTGAGTCGTCTCTAGGTGGAATTTCCCAAAATGTTTTTTGGGTATTGGAGAATACATGTATCCAAGCCTCTCTTCCAAATCTCAAGGCTAGAAAGCATCCAATTATAAAAAAAATAACATTCCCTCTAAGCGAGGAATGTGTTCTAGTGCTACAACCCACTGAAACAACACCTTGTCTCTGCACCACCTCCTGTTACCCTGCTGATGTCTAACTGCTGCTGCCTACCAAATACTGAACAACTATGATGTGAGTTGCGTCTGTGCTGTTGCTAACCCTGTTAAACTACTGCCAACACTGCATATGCACTGCAAATCTATTATTGCTGCTACTGCAACATCTGCAACTCTCTCTCATCCGTTGTTGTTGCTACTATAACATCTACAAATGAGAACGATCTAAAATACTGAACCTTCTGTGTTCAGTATGATGTATCTGTCACCCGAGTGCTAAATGCTACTAGTATCTACCTATCACTGAAGCCTCTGCACTACTGCTGACCCTGGACTGTGCCAACTGCATTGCTGCCAACCATGCACTGCGTTTTCCAACATCTAACCGCTACTAGCTACTACATCTGTGACTCTGGCACCTCATAGAAGCAACTACCACTAGTCCATTATGCTACTATGTACTATGGGATCTTGTAGCAAGGTGATGATTCAAGAGGTGGAATTCCACAAGAATTTTTCCCACCCTGTAGCACTTTGGGGCTAAAAATTCAAGTCACCCCACCTTACTCCTGGAGGGATGTCTACAAACATGGAAAAATATTCCTACAACCTGGAGGAAAACCTATCGATCTCTGCAGAAGCTACCTGCTGGTCTTGCCTCTCCTTATTTATGAGAGGACATTGGGTACTATAATGGCCAAAATCACCACACCTGAAGCACTTGAAGTTTGCCAGGTCCTTCTCCTTCCTAAGCTTCCCCCCTGTCCCTAACTGGGACCCTTCGATGAGAGGGCCACATTCTCCTCTTCATTTACCTGTTTTGATCCAGTACTATTGGCACTAATGGATCCCTTCAAAAGAGCTCGCCTCATCTCTTGTTGCTGCCAGTGAACACAAATCCTGTCCCACTCTGGTAACTTGTATCTAATCAAAATACTTTGGAAAAATACCTGCAAGTCCTCGGAGGTGACTGTTGAGTGCCAATCTCACTGGCTCTGAGGTTTTAGGTGCTACCCTAACTGCCGAAAAATAAACTCGGACCTCCTGAAGCCTGGTGAGGAAAGGGTATATGCCTTCCCCTTTTTGCATCTATATGCATCTAAGATTCTCCTCTAGGTACAACTTTCATTGCTCAGAAGTACCCTGATACAACGTGGTGAGAGCATCCCACATCTGCTTGGCAATATCCTTTCCATCTATATGTGAAACAACATGATCCTGAATCCCATCAAGGATCAATCTCTTTGCCTTCACCATCTCCTTCTTGTACTGATTAAGCTGATAAGCATCAGTGGGGATACCTATCATGTTATCAATATATTCCTTACGATCATACTCATCCAGAAGTAAGGAAATACTTTCCTTCTAGATCACATAGTTGGAGGTTCTATCCAACCTATCGTGATCTCTTAGTCTGATTGTTGCTATCTCAAAAAATCTGACGAAAACCTCCTCTTCCTTTCTGCTCAACTGCTACTAGGCTCTACACACTCCCTGTTGGAGTGAGAATGTAAACTCACAATGACTACTGATCTGCAAGGGAAATTGAATTTCTGAAACTAGAAAATCCACGAGGATAATTTTCCCTCAATGTGTTCTCTTTCTTCTTCTCGACGCTATTTTTCACTAGCCAACTACTGCAAAATAATTGCGTCCAACTAGAGATATTATTTGAAAGTAAATACTGGCTGCTCCCTCTACCTCTAGTAGTCCTTGATATGGATAAATCCAATTTCTCTGTCGTTGTCTCAGAGAAATCGATTTTTCCTCAAGAAATTGACCCTCTTGGCGAAGGAATTGCGCTGCCTTTGAGGGTTTCAAACTGTTGCTCATGTAGCTCATGCAATGCAATAAAATTCCTCTTCCTTTTGCCACTGAGATTTGTGACTTACTATTAGTCCCCTAAATTTCATTCTTTTTTACCATTCTTCCCTTTCCAAATCGTAATCATTACCCTGTTTTACCTATCTTATGCGCCCTCAGCCTGCACTAGTGCGAGAACGATGACACATTTTTCATAAAATTCATATTTTACATTTTTTAAATTATCTTAGCATTTATCAACTACCTATTACATGATTTCTTACTTAGAATTACTTTTGTAACTTATCATTACCTCCTATTCTATTTAATAGATGATCACTTATCTCGATTGCTGATTTTTAGTGCAGAACAGATCCCGCACCAGCACCAGCATCGTGAATCTTGGTAGCGAATCCAGATCACTTGGGTTGACTGCCTGTTTTGGATACGATCAATGAAGATATATCTAAAGGTAGCCAAGTCCCAGCTATGACAACAGGTAAATCGAGAGTAGCTGAGATCGGACTTAAGAGAGACGAACAACAGGAGATAGCCGCAGCCTATTTTGTAAAAGCGATTTAATTTTGAAGGCCGAAAGCTTATTCTGCAATCGGTTATGTAAATTTTTATAACGATTTCTGTAATTGGCTATGTAATGGTAAAATATAAGCAGAAATGTAAATAGGAAAAAAATTAAATGTTTTGGAGAATCAAATAGAAACAGGAGGCGGTAATAGGACTGTTTTGTGTTATCGCCCAAATCTGGGCTGGATATGTAATCATGTATGTAATTGCTTTAAGGATCTAATACGAAGAGCTTTGCCTCATGTTCTGTACATTTTATCCTTTGGCTTAAATATTTGATGAATTAATTCTGCGTAGCATTTTCGTTTGAAAGGGAAACGGGCTGGTTGGCTAAGGGCCCAGCCAAACCAGTATGTTCTCCCTCCTTGTTGTTCTTGCAATTTATGTTTTAAACTGTCGAGTGTCATTTAATTTGCAGTATTTGAATTTTTTTTTGAGTGGAAGCATATCTGCTGCGTGAATTAGTTAAGTTATTTTTGCACGGTTGATTTCTTTCCTTTTCCTAGTTCGAGCAGGAAGAGTTACCTGCCCCTGTGCACGTTGGCGTGCTATTCATTTTCTGCACGATCTGGTTTATTTCCTTTGCCTAGTTCGTTCTTGCACCAGTGCACGTTGGTGTGCTATTAATTTTCTACATGATCTGGTTTATTTCCTTTGCCTGGTTCGTTCTTGCACCAGTGCATGTTGGTGTGCTATTTATTTCCTGCACATTGGTTTGGTTTCTTCCTGGTGCAAGCAGGAGAACTGTTCTCGCACGAGTGTTAGATAATATTATGCAGCAAGCCTTTATAGCTTACTTCTAAATGATTTATTGCTTTCAGTCATATCTTAATTAAAAATACTGTTTTCTTATTCTCTACAGATATTCATCTTTAATGATATATGATTTGGTCATATCACACTGCAGTAATGAATCATTGATTTTAAGGATCAAATGTTAAGCTGCAAGAAGCCCGGATTGAGTACAAGAACCAGTTTCTTGGTATTGGATCTGAGTGTTGCAGACTTGAGAAAGTTCAAAGCCCTTGCACGAAGAAAATCATTTTTAGTAAAGACACTACTTTACACTTTCTACATAAATCGTTGATTCCTGCACTAGTCCAAGATTGATTTTCGCAAGAAAGATATCTTTATATATGGAGGATTGAAGGGGCCCATTTGTTGGAAACTGCTAAGGTGTCTTTGCTGAAGGAAATACATTCTCAGTAGCTAATCAATATTTGGCTAGAGTGATTGCTCCTCTTTATTTCTGAATCTCTTTTGCAAGTACATTTCTTCTTGTTCTAGCCTTAGATTGTTTTGATGGTTTGAGTTTCCTCTTTCTTCTCTAAATTTTGATTCTGCAATTCTTCTTTTCAAAAGTAGGAGTTGAGATTAGAAATAATCATACCATCTCTGGCATTGCCTGTGCTTCGTCTCTAAGTTTACGAATCCCCCGGGTTGACAATTAAGTGTTGAGGATTTTTACTTAAGTGTAATTCCTGCACCGAACATTTTGGCGCCGTTGCCGGGGAGGTGATTTGATTTGGTAAGAATTTTCTTATTTTATAATAGAGGTAAGTTTCCTTTATTTTTGCAAGTATTTGAAGGAGTTTTTACTGGTGTTGATTGATTTCTGACAACATTTTTACTAGAAATTGTTTTGATATTTTTCTTTCTTTTTTGAGATGAATGCCTAGGAAAGGTAAGGGTTCGAAGCCCACTAAGGGCCAAAATAATTTTTCTAACATTGGGTCTCCTTCTGCAAGAAGGAAGCCCGATTCAATCCAAACCCATCATGCAGGAAAAATCCACCTGGATTCTGGTACTAACAGCTCAGGTGTGGATCAGCCTATGGAAAGCGGTACAAGCAACAAGGAAACAATGGCAGACCAAGGAGATCATTTGGAAGGGATTGGTGAAAACCAGGTAAGTGAAGGACAATCTACTTTTGTGTTTCCAATTGTGGATCCTGACACTGTGTCAGAGATGAAGAATATTCCACTGTCAGCTCTCCCTCATTTCCATGGTAAAGTTCATGAAGACCCTGATTCTTTTCTATTTGAGTTCGATATTTTGTGTAGAAGTTATGATTATGCAACTGAGGCTCAGAAGTTAAGATTATTTCCTGTTACCCTTAAGGACTCAGCTTTGTGCTGGTTTATGGGGTTAGGAGGAAACACCATAACTTCCTGGGACCAGATGAGGAGGGTATTTTTGTCTAAATATCAAGAATATTGTAAAACTCGGGACATGCCAGATGAAATTTTTACGATCATACAAGATGATGATGAAATGCTTGAAGATTATTTGGAAATATTTCTGTATATTTTACAAAGGTCAAAACTTAGGCTTGATCTCAACACTATTAGAATCTTGTTCTTAAGAGGACTTACTAATAATGCTAGAAACAATTTGAATATGTTAGGACAAGGTGATATTTCTCAGCAAACTTTTGATCAAATTTGTGAATTATGTCGGAAATTTTCAAGGAATCAGTATAGATTCGGTAGAGGAACTCGAAATAAAAATAGAAAAACTGAATCTACTGATGCTATGATTATTGGACTGGAAAATAAAATGGAAAACATGAAAATTGATATAATGAACACTGTTACTAAACAGTTAGACTCTTTAAAATTTCAACAAAAACTTATGAGGGAAAATGAGTCATTATGTATTTTCTGTCCTAAATGTAGAGACAAGCATCCCCCTAAAGAAAGCCCTCTTAACTTGAAAGAAACTAATAAGTGTGCTATTTGTGCAGAAGACCATATCATAGAAAAATGTCCCTCTATACCTAGACTTAAAGCAGTATTTACAGGGGGGTAGCCTGAAGCTGAAAAATTGTATGCTATGGGAGAAATTTGACATTGGCCTCAGGTAGGTGCAGGTATGGCTCCTGAATTTCCTCCACACTATTTTGGTTATAATCCACATGCATATTCATGTCCTAACTCTCATCAGCAGTGGCAGTATGGAAAACAGTATCAGCATGGGAAACCTTCCCAACCATGGCAACAGGGTTGGAAAGGCCCAAATCATTCTCCATATTCCTACCAGCCACCTATACAACCATATCCATCTACACATGTACCTTATCTAGTGCCTCAACTTTCGAGTCAAACTACCCCATTACCTTTACCTCCACCCTTTCGGCCTCCTCAATTGCCTGCTCAACCTACGCCCAATCCTAATAATAATAATAAAGCAGTGCAAATGATCCATGTAACAAACACGCCTTTGCCATTCAAATACCAGTCTATTCCAGTTGGAGTTCATGATATTCAATTAAGATCAAGAAGAACTGTAATACCAGAAAATCAGAAACAACCTATGGTGATTGTTGAAGAGAAAGGGGAAGAGGAAACCCTTAACCATTCTCTGAAAATTGTCACTAAGCACCCTTTACCCTCTGAGTCCTTGCCATCTTCTTCCAACTAGCCTCCCTTTCTAGAGAGGCTAGTAACGGAAAGAAGAGAGCCTGTTTTTGAGACTCATTTGGCATTGGAACTACGTAATATTTTCATTAAGATACCTTTGCTCCAAGCCATTAAAGAGATCCCCATTTTTACCAAGATTATTAGGGAACTCTGTCTCAAGAAACTCGGGAGGAAGAGATTGGAACCCCAAACTATTCAATTTGTTGGTAGGGCAGCAGAGTTAATGACGAGATGTGTGTATGTGGAAAAATATACTGATCCCGGAAACCCTGTTGTCACAATTCAGATTGGTAATGTCCTTGTCTCTAATGTTCTTATAGACTTGGGGGTAGCCATTAATGTAATGACTAAGCAAACCATGGATCAACTTCAGTTATCTCATCTTCGCCCTACTCCCACTGTGCTTGAATTAACAGATAGATCCAAAATTAAACCTGAAGGAGTATTGGACGATGTGATCATCTCATTGGATTCTTGGGAATATCCCGCTGATTTCATTGTGCTTCAGCCAAAGAACCCGGTAGGAGGACATCCCTTGATCTTGGGTCGACCATGGCTTGCTACAGCCGATGCATATATTGGATGTCGTTCTGGAGATATGTATATTTCACATGGAGATTCTAGGAAGAAAGTTACCTTATACCCCCCTGCCAGATCCATTCAGGACCTTTGAGACACTTTATGGTTGGACAAAAGCAGTGATGAGGAGACTCAATCTATTTCTCTTATTCATTATTATACTGGGTCTTCACAAGAAGATGAGATTCAAGATTTCCTGAACAATCTAGACACCATGCCTAACTTCGAGCCTTTGAGCCAGAATTTTAGCCTAGATTTCCAAGAAAACCATGATCCTAATTCTTCTATATCGCTGTCTTTAACCACTCCCTCGAGTACTCCGGAGCCTGATACTACTCTTCATGAGATTAGTCCTAGTAAGTCTTTGCATATCAATTCAGATTTAGACCCATCTCAGCAAGAATAACTTGTGAATTTGTTGCAAAACCATCTTAGTGCATTTGCTTGGGGCTATGAAGACATGAAGGGTATCCCTCCTGAAACTTGTACACATCATATATATATTCAGGAAGGAACCCGACCTGTTCGACAACCCCAAAGATGAATGAATCCAGCTCTAAGAGATGTCGTGAAAGAAGAAATACATAAAATTTTAGATGCTGGTTTTATCTATCCTATTTCTGATAGTCAGTGGGTCTCTCCATTAGTGATAGTGCCTAAGAAAGATGGAAGGTGGCATATTTGTATTGATTATCATGAATTAAATAAAGCCACTTTCAAAGATTACTTCCCTCTCCCTTTCATTGACCAGGTGCTTGATACCCTTGCAGGAAAGAAATATTTCTCCTTTTTGGATGGTTTTAGTGGCTATAACTAGATACAGATTGCACTCGAAGATCAGGATAAAACTACTTTTACATGCCCATGGGGTAAATTTGCTTATAAATTGCTTCCCTTTGGATTATGTAATGCTTCAGCTACCTTTCAAAGGGCAGTCTTGGCTATTTTTGCTGATCTTGATTTTGTAGAAATTTATATGGATGACTTTTCTGTGTTTGGTAATTCTTTTTAGGAAGCTCTCAAAAATTTGGAGAAAGTACTTATTCGTTGCCAAGAAGCCCACCTTGCTTTGAGTGACAAGAAATGTAGATTAATGTGCAAAGCAGGAGTGGTACCTTGCCATCTGATTTCTGACAAAGGTATCCAGGTTGATCCGGCAAAGATCGAAATCATTCTGCATCTTCCTGGACCGAAAACTCAAAGGGAAGTAAGAGGTTTTTTAGGACATGCTGGTTACTATAGAAGATTCATTGAAATTTTTTCTAAGATAGCTGCTCCTCTTTTTAGACTTTTATCTAAGGATAGTGAGTTTTCTTGGTCCACGGCTTGCCAACAATCTTTTGAAACATTGAAGGAAAAGTTGGTGCAGGCGCCAGTTTTGAGAGGTCCAAACTGGTCCCTGCCCTTTCATATTTCTTCCGATGCTTCAGACCTGGCTATTAGCGCAGCTTTGGAACAAGAGGAAGACAAGCAATCCTATGCTATTTATTATATTAGTAAGAATTTGTCTTCCACTGAATTAAACTATACAATTATAGAGAAAGAGTTTTTAGCTGTAATCTTCGCAATTAATAAGTTCAGACACTATATCACATGATATGAAGTATTTGTTCATACTAATCATTCCGCAATAAATACTTGATGAAAAAACCATTGAATAGCGGTAGAGTGACTAGGTGGTTGCTATTATTGCAGGAATTCAATATTACTATTGTTGATAGACCAAGAAAATCGAATATTGTAGCAGATTTTCTTTCTAGATTAGATAATCCTGGTGATGTAACTCCCGTTAATGATGATTTTCCAGATGAACATCTTTTTTCTGTGTCTACAGATTATTCGTGGTTTGTTGACATCGCCAATTATTTGGTTACTGTAAAAACACCACCTCACTTGCTCGCTCGTGAAAATTGGAACATTATTCAGAAGTGCTGCATACTCCTGGATTCAAGGAGACCTCTTTTACACTGGTCCAGATTTGATTATCCACAGATGTGTAAGAGAGGAGGAAGTGTTTGACATATTGAAATATGCTCATGATGAACCTTGTGGAGGCTGCTTCACTGACAAGCGAACTTCATATAAAATATTACGTTCTGGCTACTTTTGGCCTTCCTTGTTTAAGGATGCCGAGCAGTATGTCAGGCGATGTGATAGTTGTCAACGAATGGGCCAACCTAATCAAACCAATGAATTGCCTTTATACCCTCAAGTTATGATTGAGCCTTTTGAAAAATGGGCTATTGATTTTGTGGGGCCAATAAATCCAACATCGTTAGGTAAAAAGCATATTTTGGTTTGTACATATTTTGTTACAAAATGGGTGGAAGCTAAAGCTGTTTCTTTTGCTATAGAAAAATTTGTTGTTGATTTTCTCTTTTCTGAAATCTTTACTAGATTTGGTGTGCCTAGAGAAATTGTTTCTGAAAATGGTCCGTAGTTTATTTCTAATATGGTATAGGGAGTGATGGAACAATACAAGATCCGACACTGGAAGTCTACACCGTATCACCCACAAGAAAATGGCCAGGTGGAATCTACAAACAAGGTGATCGAGTCCATTCTCACAAAGACGGTGAATATGCATCTGAAAGATTGGGCTGAAAGATTACCAGAAGCTTTGTGGGCATACAAAACCACTTGGAGAAATAGTACGGGGCATACACCATATGAGCTGGTATATGGCAAACAGGTTCTGTTATCGATTGAGTTCCAGATCAAAACTTTCAGAACTGCAGTTCAGTTAGGACTCGATCTCTCTGAGGCACAACAACAGTGTCTTCTTCAGTTAAATGAGTTAGATGAATTTTGTAGAGATGCTGTACAGAAAAACATATTAATCCAACAGCAACGGAAAAGGTGGCATGACAAGTCCATTCAGAAAAAGCAGTTCCAACCAGGTGATTGGGTAGTCCTTTATGATTCTAGATTTAAAATTTTTAAAGGGAAATTTCATACACGTTGGATGGGACCATATGAAGTAATATGAGTATTTGAGAATAGAGCTGTATAAGTCAAAAATATTGATGGACAGGATACAATATTCTTGGTAAATGGACATAGATTAAAGAAATATTTTCAACCACTTGCTAAGAAAGATTTTACACAGCAAGTTGGAACGGTAGTGGTAAATGGTAATACCAACCTCTTGAAAATTTGAATCCTTCTTCTTCGAAAAAAAATTAACAAAAATAAAATAAAAATAAAAAAGTAAGAAAAAATAATTTCCTGTAATTATGAAAATCAGTCTGCTAACATGATTGCAGAAGGATCAACGTGAAAACCAGCTTGCTGGCAGGAAGATCAAAAATTTCTAATAAAAGGAGAATGTTGCTTGATCTTTAGATATGCTAGTAACCACCGAAGTAAAAGTAGGTTTAGCAGAACCAACCTTTATACAATTGGGGTAATTAGCATGGATATTTTTTCCAAGTAACGCTTAATTCTCGCTGTAGTTATTTTTTCTTGCACCAGTGCAGGAAGACCTTCCAGAAAATTTTCTGCCTTTCTTCATATCCCATTTCATAATTTTCCCTCAGCTTTCTTCTCAGAATCCTAGTATAATTAACCTTCCCATATTCTTCTAAATTCACCCTATTCGCTTCGAAGAAATCCCACTTTAACCTTGAATTTTTTTTCCCCCTATCCCACTTCTATTTTCCCTCTTTTGGTACTTTCCTGGAATCCCTATGACAGAATTCCTTCCCAGTCTAAAATTTCCTTTTCCTGCTCCTTTATGCCCTCATGAAGTTCATTGCTGGATCCTACATATAAAGAGCAGAAGGTTGTGCTCTAAAGCATCAAAGGGCGAAGCAAAATTTAGAATAAGTTAAAGAAATCATGTGAAATCCAGCCTATATTTTAATTCTCTGTTTTAACATTATGCTTGCACTAGTGCAAGCATATTGTCCTATATGATATGAGCAGAAAAGTACCAACAGAATGATGTGATTTATGCGGTGCAAAGATCAATACAAGCATACACCTCATCAACAACAGTACAGATTATCATATGGCATAAGAAAGTGTTCATGATGAAAATTTATATGATGTTCTTCATATCATTGATAAGCGATTATGCTATTATATTACTTAGGAGGAAATTAGTTGAAAGTACAAAGTTTTTTAAGTAGGAATCATGATATTTTTAAATGAATGTTAAGTCTTTAAGTGAAATATTGTAATCGTTATTTGCATATAATCCACCCCATTCTGCCATAATGTGAAACATCCTTCACTCATAACTCCCCCGCTCCTACCTTCATTCCAAACATCTCGTCATCACTGTACCTGAGCATTATACTGCCGTTGCACGTACCAATTGATCCTGACCAGAAATGATGAGTACCTACGGCAGGTAAACCGGAGACACGATGGACGAACGGTTAAATTCCTATTTATGAAAGTTGATCCCCCGGTGTTGCATGCAAGCCTCAGAACTCATCGTTCACAAACGAGAGTAGCAATGCCGCCCGTCCGAAATGAACCCCTGTCCCTCAGTAAGATTGAGCAAACTACTGAATTTCGCAGCTGTCTTCCATTATTGCGGGAGTCAGGATTTTTACAATTCCTGTAGAAGTTCGATGGGTATGACAGGGACGTCACCTTACAATTTGCAATAAGTTTTAAAAATGGCCAAGTGAGAATTGGGCCGCTCAAATTCAAAGTCACGAAGAAATTTGTAGTAGCAACAACAGGTCTGGAGAATACGGGAGTGGAATGGTTCAAAAACCAGAAGCTGGAAGGTAAAAGATGGCAGCATTTTGTCGTGGATAAGAAGATGGAGGTCAATTGGAAACACGGAGTTCCGCGCAAAGCCTTGCTAGTTCAATGGCAGGATCTCCTGTTTGTTTTGCAGAAATTTGTGACCTGCGAAGGGAGATACACCTCTACCCTGGTGTATCATTTCAGACTGCTAAAACATTTTGAAGGAGGCCGACACATTCGCTCGAGGATGAAATTCCCCTACTTTTTGCTCAGAAGTTTGGAGAAAATGTCTAGAAGTGTACAGGATGGAAGGGAGGACCAGGCTGATGCAAAAATATACCACCACGACCTGATAAAAATGTTGGTCTTAAAATATTTAGAAAGCAAAGGTATGACATGGGAAGAACTATTAAAACAGCTGCACAGGAATTCAACAGAGGAAGAGAAGACACAGGCCCCTAGTACAAACAAGGGTCTGAAGAGAAGCAGAAAGGAAAGTCCTTCTTGTAGTAGTGCGAAAAGGAGGCGGACAGAGAAATCAATATAAGGGAAGGCGTTTTATTCCACTAAGGAAACAACCGGGGCACAGGCATAGGCCTCTGAGCACGACAGGCTGTCGGTTCTTGCAGATGCGGTGAATATTGCACAAATTGGGGGAGATGTTCCACTGGTAAATCTTATGAGAAAGCCCCAAAAGAAGAGAAAAGTTTCAGATGTAGAAGAAGAAGCAAAAACCCCACAGGGTATGGAATCCCATCTTGCACCAGTACAAGAAGAAGCTGTAGCCCGGGAAGAAGAATCGGAAAAAGAGGAAGAAAAATTAGACGAGGAACCGGATGAAGATGAACCGGAGTAAGAAGAACCTGAGGAAGAAGAACCTGAGGAAGAACCTGAGGAAGAAGACCTGGAAGAAGAAGAATAACCTGAGGAAGAAGACACAGAAAATGAGGAAGAACCTGAGGAAGAAGACCCAGAAGAAGAAGAAGAGCCCGAGGAAGAAGACCCGAAAGATGAAGATGAACCAGAAAAAGAACCTAATAAATAGGAACCGAAAAAATAAGGACTACAGGAAGAAGAGTTCCTTGATGTGACGATGGGAGATATAGAAGTTCTGAAGCCAGTGACAGCCCCTGCTGAGACAGAGGAAGTGACTCCTGTTGCTCGCATACTAGAATTAGAACTCCAAGTAGAAAACTTGGAGCAGCTTGTGACCAAAGCACAAGAGGAGAAGGAACAAAGCAGAGCATAATTGATGGCAGAGCTCAAGCAAAAGAAAAGCGAGGTTAGAGTTTGGAAATATTGGGCTGGATTCTATTTCAGGCGGTTAAAAGAGGTTTCAAAGAAGTTAAGACATATCAAGAGGAAGAAGGCTGAAATAGTGTAGCCTAAGGGCAACATGCCAGAACAGGATTAAGTTGGAGTATTCAAAAATTTTGGTTTGTTGAAGAGGTAAAAAAGTTGTGTGAGGACACACAACAGTTTAGGGATGGAAGGATGTTAGTCCCCTAAATTGCATTCTTTTTGACCATTCTTCCCTTTCCAAATTGTAATCATTACTCTGTTTTACCTATCTTATGCGCCTCATCCTGCACTAGTGCAAGAACGATGACACATTTTGCATAAACTTCATATTTTACATTTTTTAACTTATTTTAGCATTTATCAACTACCTATTACATGATTTCTTACTTAGAATTACTTTCTTAACTTATTGTTACCTCCTATTCTATTTAATAGATGATCGCTTATCTCGATTGTTTATTTTTAGTGCAGAACAGATCCCGCACCAGCACCAATGCCGTGAATCTTGGCAGCGAATCCGGATCACTTGGGTTGACTGCCTGTTTTGGATACGATCAATGAAGATATATCCGAAGGCAGCCGAGTCCCAGCTACGACAGCAGGTAAATCGAGAGTAGCTGAGATCGGACTTAAGAGAGACGGACAACTGGAGATAGTCGCGACCTATTTTGTAAAAGCGATTTAATTTTGAAGGCCGAAAGCTTATTCTGCAATTGGTTATGTAAATTGTTATAACGATTTCTGTAATTGGCTATGTAATGGTAAATGATCCTTTTGGC
The DNA here is from genome assembly GCA_034641835.2 of Pinus albicaulis. Taxonomy (NCBI): domain Eukaryota; kingdom Viridiplantae; phylum Streptophyta; class Pinopsida; order Pinales; family Pinaceae; genus Pinus; species Pinus albicaulis. Next base: position 1,241,492,039 of record CM076580.1, on the reverse strand, counting down.
CTGTGGCCAAAAGGATATATATAAGCAGAAATGTAAATAGGACAAACAGTTAAATGTTTTGGAGAATCCAATAGAACCAGGAGGCGGTAACAGGACTGTTTTGTGTTATCGCCCAAATTTGGGATGGATATGTAATCATGTATGTAATTGCTTTAAGGATCTAATACGAAGAGCTCCGCCTCATGTTCTGTACATTTGATCCTTTGGCTTAAATATTTGATGAATTAATTCTGAGTAGCGTTTTCGTTTGAAAGGGAAACACGCTGGTTGGCTAAGGGCCCAACCAAACCAGCACGTTGTCCCTCCTTGTTGTTCTTGCAATTTAGGTTTTAAACTATCGAGTGTGATTTAATTTGCAGTATTTGAATTTCTATTTGAGTGGAAGAAGCTCTGTTGCGTGAAGTAGTTAAGTTATTTTTGCACGGTTGATTTCTTTCCTTTGCCTAGTTTGAGTAGGAAGAGTTACTTGCCCCTGTGCACGTTGGTTTGCTATTCATTTTCTGCACGATCTTTTTTATTTCCTTTGCCTTCTTCATTCTTGCACCAGTGCATGTTGGTGTGCTATTCATTTTCTACACAATCTGGTTTATTTCTTTTTCCTGGTTCATTCTTGCACCAGTGCATGTTGGTGTGCTATTTATTTCCTACACATTGGTTTGGTTTCTCCCTGGTGCAAGCAGGAGAACTGTTCTCGCACCAGTGTTAGATAATATTATGCAGCAAGACTTTATAGCTTACTTCTAACAACTTTCTTTCTTTCAGTCATATCTTAATTAAAAAGACTGTTTTCTTATTCTCTACAGATATTCATCTTTACTGATATATGATTTGGTCATATCACACTGCAATAATGAATCATTGATTTTAAGGATCAAACGTTAAGGTGCAAGAAGCCCAGATCGAGTATAAGAACCAGTTTCTTGGTATTGGATCTGAGTGTTGTGGACTTGAGAAAGTTCAAAGCCCTTGCACAAAGAAAAGCCTTTTTAGTAAAGACACTACTTTACACTTTCTGCATAAATCGTTGATTCCTGCACTAGTGCAAGATTGATTTTCGCAAGAAAGATATCTTTATATATGCAGGATTGAAGGGGCCCATTTGTTGGAAACTGCTAAGGTGTCTTTGCTGAAGGAAATACATTCTCAGTAGCTAATCAAAATTTGGCTAGAGTGATTGCTCCTCTTTATTTCTGAATCTCTTTTGCAAGTACATTTCTTCTTTTTCTAGCCTCAGATTGTTTTGATGGTTTGAATTTCCTCTTTCTTCTCTAAAGTTTGATTATGCAATTCTTCTTTTCAAAAGTAGGAGTTGAGATTAGAAATATTCATACCATATCTGGCATTGCCTATGCTTCGTCTCTAAGTTTACGAATCCCCTTGGTTGACAATTAAGTGTTGAAGATTTTTACTTAAGTGTAATTCCTACACCCAACACTTACAATCTATGTTCTGATACCATGTGAAAATTCGGCTAACCCTGAATCCTATTATAGTATCTGATATTATTTCTTCTATTTGTTAATTCAATTAAAAAAATTATTTTCTATGTGCTAGAAAAATATCGAAATAAATACACTTCAACCTTCACAAACAAATTGTGGAAGAAAAATAATACGATGAAAGAAATATATGCACAAACACAAAATAACACCCTTATTTTTGGACCAATGTTCACAGAAAAACACAACTTGGGAAAACTGATGGAGCAGCTGAGGGTTTTATTATTATGCAGTAATGAAATCTGAGTACAAACTATGGATTGCCAATCTAGCAATCCAAACAGAGAAAAAATTGGCAAAAATAACTAGTGAGGAAAATTGCTCACTCCACAGGTGATCCGACACTAACCTTAGCTCGAAACCAAGCCATCCCTCACTACATCTATGCACTCTCTATGTCACTCTACATAGTCACTACATCCCTTGAGCTTGGAACTGCATCACCTATCACTGTCTTGTCAACTCCTGTTTGGAAACTAATTATCCTGGCCTTTGGACCGTTTGCCCAAATTCTGGCACTGAATCACTGCTTATCCCCAGCAAAACGAGAATCTCCTCTAGAGGGCTATACGCTCCCTCTGCGCTGCCTCATTGTGGAAATATTTTCCTCTCTGCAATGTACTCGTCAGATATGGAAATATTCCTCCGACTTCACTATCTCTGCCCCTCTCTCACTGCTTTGAATTCACTTAATCACCTCTAGAAACACACAAATACTACTCTAGAAATCGATTTCCTAGCAAAATCTAATGCTTAACTGATTTGGTGTATCTTATCTAAGCCCCATCGACTTCTTCTTATAATATTATATTGAGACTTCAACGACCATGCTTAAAAATTAATTGATGGCTAATATTAACTAGAAATGAATCCATGTTCTTTTCTTGAACATTCTCACCATGAATTGATTAATTCTGATTAAATAATCATATTCCCTATTATTAAACTTAGGAAATATTAAAAAAATTACTAATTAATATAATTAAGTCGTCTCTAGGTGGAATTTCCCAAAACGATTTCTGGGTATTGGAGAATACATGTATCCAAGCCTCTCTACCAAATATCGAGGCTAGAACACATCTAATGCTACAAAAACTAACAAACAGGTCAGCCTATGATGAAGTTATAAGAAGAAGCCTAGACTCCCTCAAAGTTCTGAGCATAAGCATACTTTGAAGGCCTGAACTATAGCTTCCATCACCCTCAAAAGGACACAAATACCTCTTAGTATCAATGCCAAGTAATTTTAATTTGTCTATCACCTATATATACAGTCACCATAGTTAGAGTAAATTAGTAATCCTATATGCAGTCTTGAGACATATACATATACATGTAGTTTAAGCTTGAATAGTGGAATATGAAGTCCAATTTTGAAGTCTCCTCAGTAATTAAGTGATACAATGAGCATACTTAAAGAGATTGATATCAGTATTTGAAAAAGGCCCTAGCCAGTGGATTATCCCAAGACTACATAGCAACACTCGAAGTCCATAAATTTTGTCTAGTGTACATCCTTTGAAAATCAATTAATCCTACTTATGAAGTCCTTAATTTTGTAATTAGACTACAAGAGCTAAGTTATCCAGCTGTGGAAGAAGATTCTATCATTGAGAAACACATGTCTCAGAAGGAAACAATCTGTATTAGTGTAAGGAAAATACTATTTGAATAAATGTATCAAGATCATTCTTACTACAATCAAGAGAAAGCATAAAGCTTGGAATCCTCATCTAACTCAAGTAAGCATTGATATTTATCCTTTTGTGTTAATCCATCTAACAATATGTATTCAGATTTCCAGAAAAAGCTACAAGTTCAAATGGTATTTCAATCCTTCAATCATGAAATAAAAGGTATGAAATATTAAGGTGTGTATAAATATTCATTTGATAAAAGTATGAAATATGGTAACATTATTAATTTTTAACCCGAGGATGTTACATCATTCTTCCCAAGGAATGCTATATATATATCGTCGGGTTAAAAGTTAAAAGTTAATAAAGGAACAATACTAAGAAGAATGATGTAACATCCTCGGGGTAAAAGTTAATAAAGAAAAAATAATACCAAGGTCATGGGACACTTATTCCAAGATGAATGTTTAGAAAAATATCCTAGTGGGCATCACTTGTTGTGTATTATGGCTAAGGTAAATTGACAAAGGCAATGGAAAAGGATTTGAAAAGGAAAAAAGGAATTTTTTATACTTTATTTATGAAAATAAAGGAAATTAGGAGAAAAGGGAGGTGAAAGGTCATAGGTTGCATGTGAGGAGGAAATTGAAGGAAAATTAAGGAAAATGAAGATATTAGAGGCATCGAGAATAAAAATACATTAGAGCATCAATTTTTAGCCTTTTGTCAGTTTTGTTTTGGAATTAGTATCAAGAGAAGAAGAGCACCAAGAGGAGAAGAAAAGCAAGCAAGCAAAGGAAGGACAAGGAAAACAAAGGAAGTACAAGGAAGGAAAAGGAAAGCAAGGAAAGGTTGGATCAAGTGGCTTCAGCGGAAATACTTACAAGAAACAAGTTGCATGCATGATTTCCTAACTAGTTTTGGCATGAATGGTATATGCATGTGTGTATTTGGTTTTTTTGTTGTCATTATCATGGGTTTTGCCAGGTTTCAATAGTGGTTTTAGCCTTTCCTTTCCATTTCTGGATAACCATGGTGTGATTTTATTCATTCTTGGTTGAGCTTTGGATTGTTCGAAGGTTTTGGATCTGGGTGAGGTGGTCTCGGGAAAATACCAAGGTTTGGGGGTGGAGATGGTTTTCTCCGAGAATCCCTCATCAGGTGGGTGGAGACTAGAAAATTCCTAAAGGGATAGTGAAGGAATTATGAGGCATCCAATCTTGGTTTGGTTTTGTGATCTCAAGACCAGTTTAGGTGAGATCACATTATGGTGAGGGTTGAGGTGGTTTAACCTCTGGATTCCCTTGGTTGTTTATGGATTGGTTTATCCCATGAGATCCCACATTCATGCTTGGAGTATGGCGTGGGGGTGATTGGATGAAAGAAATATTTGATTTAACCCAATCTATGGTCGGGTGGTATGTGGAAGTCCTTGACTTGGTTGGATTTTGCATATGGTTAATAAGTCTAGCTATTTTTCTATTGTATTTGATGAGTAATTATGCTTGTTATTATGTGGCTTTAATTAATGTTCTATCTTTTTTATCTATCTGGTTATATGATGGTTATAAGAATGGTTATATGAGAGATGTAAGTATGGCTCTGATCACATTTTAATTAGTAAATGTCTGGTTAATGAATGCATGCCCTAATTGGTGTTATGAAAACTATTATGAGAAGGTATTGGTCCTTCTTATGAAACCTCAGATAATTTCCATATCTCTATGTTCAGACATGCATTCACTACTTGTAGTTTTCATGTTTACCATGTGTTTGATAGAATGCCAATCATAGTTGGGAATGGCCAGGTCAAGTCCTAGTTCAATTTTTGTTTTATAAGCTTTGTTTATATGTCATTCATCATTTTTGGAAATTTCACTGAGTTCATGGCAGAATCCTGAGTCCTAGCCTTGAAATAGTGGCTCATAATTCAAGGTTGTTGGCATAGCACTGACTGGAAAATTCCATATTCGTTGGGAAGGAGGCCTATGGGAGTGAATGGAGGCTTACAATTTCTTGGAGGCCTTAACAAGGGAGTGACTGAAGCTCTAGGCCAGTAAAAAATAAAGTTATATCAGGGGTTTGAAACCTAAAAGGAGTAGGTAGCTCTTGGAGGTCCTTTAGCATGTGAGGGAGGTCAGTAAAGTCTTAAGTTGTCAAGTCCATTTCCTCAAGGTCATATAGGATGTTGAGTCTTATAATGGTGACCCTCAACTCATGTTTATGCTGGGAAAATCGGTGAAAGTGGGTAAATATGGGAGGAGGTGGTTACAGGGTGGTATCAAAGCAGTTTTCTCTCTATTGGGTTAAAAGTTGATGTCATGAAGGTTATGGTTGCCGTGTATGGGGTCATGGTATAATATTGGTACGGTCATGCATGATGCTGTTATATCGATATGAATATGATTATATATGTATCCTAATAATGTGGAGTGATATTATAGATGAGGTACGCCTCCCCTGAAAATTAATGAGGTATGTATTTGATTACGATATCTATTTGGTTTATGTGACATTGTACACTTGTAGGAAGATGAGAATCAAAGATGACGAGAAAAATGGTAGACTACAGTTCCCGTGACTCTCCCTATAGATCGGTTGGGCAATAAGGATATGAGTATTCTTCTACTATAACAGATACATTGAGGATTTTGAGGGAAGAGATCAGAAGTTGCAAAGAAGACAATGAAAAGTTGGTTGAGGTTCAGGAAATACTTGAAAGTGCTCAGGAGAAGCAAGTGGAAGTCAATGCAGTGATTCTTCAGAGCTTTTTAGAGTTGGAGAGATAGGGACAGTTGAGGATCAATCAAAAGCAGGAAGAGAAAACTAATGGAGCCTCTGGTAGTAGGTTTCAGTCCAGATACAAGTTGGATAGATGGGATACATTTAGAGTAGGTAGATCACTGGATACACCTGATAAGAGGAATTGCATGTATGGGAATCATTCTAATTCCTCATCCAAGAGACTTCATCATAGTCATCACTGTCATCATCATTATAAGAGGAGTGAGCACTTTCCTAAGGAGTTCAAGAAAGTAAAGCCTCCTAAATTTGATGGAGAGATAAAGAATTCATAAGATGCAATGGTGTGGTTGCTTGGGATGAATAAATTCTTCAGATTTTATAGCTATTCAAATAACATGAAATCCAAGATAGCCACCTTCAGTATTAAAGGGAAAGTAAATAATTGGTGGGAATATGTGAAGAATGTCATGGTATTCAGGAAGAAGAGTTGATTTGGGATGAATTTTGAGAGACACTTCAAGAATAAGTACCTATCAGAGAGGTACTATGATGATAGAGCCAAGGAAATTTATGAGCTGCAGATGGGTTCTATGATGGATGATGAGTATACTAGAAAGTTCCTGGAGCTGTTGAGGTATGTTCCTTACCTCAAATATGAGAATGATAATGTTAAGAGATTCATGAGTGCGTTTCCAGTGGCATATAGAGACCAGATTGAGTTTGAGGAGCCTAGATTGTTGGAGGAGCCCATTCGGAAGTTGAAGCATTGTTATGAGTACTGAAAGTGAAAATTTGAGCCTAAGCTTGAGTTGAAGGGAAATGAGACAATTAAATGGAAGTGGCCACAAAAGCAGGGAAGACCTTATGATGTAGGTAAGAAATAAAATGTGCTTCCTTACAAAAAGTTCAATGCAGTTAATAAGGGACATGGGTCGCAACCTGGAGAGAAGCATACTAGAAGTGATGGTATGGAATCATTGTAGTGTTGAATATGTGGAAAAGATCATTGTAAGAAGGATTATCCATTATTATAGGGCGGTAGGCCTCAAATCTATAGTGCTCAGGAGGAACAAACAGTTGGGGATGTTGGTCATGGAATTCCTCAGATTTATGCAGCTGTGGACAAAAAGCAGGAAAATCACTAAGCATCCATTATTGAGATGGAAGGTAAGATATAAGCTCGAGTTGTTTCTATTTTGATTGATCTTGAATCTAATTATACTTATGTTAATCTTGACCTAGTGGATAAGTGTGGCTTGAGAAAAGAAGTGCATGCAAAGTATTGGTTGGTGCAATTGGTTACATGTACTAAGAAGAGAGTTCATCACTGGGTAAGATCTTGTGCATTCAAGATGAATGGTTTGCTGATCCAGGTGGATATTGGTGGCCACCCTCCTATTCCACCTAGGCAATTTCATCAGTTTTCTTATTTACTATTTTTAGCAATTTTCAGGTCCTGAACTTCTGGAGCAATTTTGACCCCCTAAAAATTGTTTTTTTGAGGTCCGATATAGTCCCATAGATAGAGGCATGGGACTATGAAAAAAATTGTAGTCCTCAGAGATATATTTCCAACGATGTTTCATACGCGCCAAACATAGATGATATGACCAAATTACGACCCTGAGAAGTTTGCCGCCCAACTACCCCAACAGGCCCATAAAATCTTGCTATTACATATCCTTGGGTTAGGGTTTTGGTTGTTTAGGGGTTTCTCCTATTGTTCAATAATAAAATGGCCCTTGAGCCTCATTGTAACATAGTTCAGAGGCATGTATCCGCCACATCTCTTCTCAGAGATAAGCTACCATCGCCAGAGCTAGTTTCTTTCAATTTTGTCTGTAAGCATTTTCAGTATTTGATATTAATGAAATGAAATATTTTTTTTTTTCATATCTATATTTGTTCTTATATATGTATCATGTTTCATTCCTTATTAAATTTAGATCAGTGTTATTAGAGCGGTTAACTCTTTCCCTATTTTTTTTCTTTGCATGTCCCCAACGAGGTCAGGGTATAAGGAGTTAGGGCTCGATCTAGTTGAACCCTTGCAATATCAACATCGCAAACCACGATGGCCTCCCATGGTGGTAAAAATAAAGATGAGGGAACATGAGATCCTATAAAAATATTTCTCGAAAAATCGCTCAAGTGAAAAAGGAACGAAATGATAGAAAACTTTGCTCAGATCCTGCAGCGGATGCCCACAGACGACACATCTTCATTCGACAGTCACTCTAGAGGTGCCACTCCCTTCAAGGTACAAGAAAAATTTGACATTCCTGTATTTGAAGGCCAGAGAGATGTAGATGCCATAGATAGATGGTTGAATTTTCTGGAAGGATATTTTTGGTCCATGATTTCTCCGATCGAGAAAATATTACCTTTGCGCTCCTCAAAACTGCCCCCATGTCAAAGATTCATGGGAAACCTACTGTGAATAGAGGGATGAGGAAGAACCCTCGCTTATTTTAGCCACACCCACTTGGAATTCATTCCAAGATGACATAAATGAAAAATATTAACCTATGGGGAGCTATGAGGATAAGTAAATCCAATGGACCACGCTGCGACAACAAAGGGATCAAGATGTGCATGAGCTGGCATATTTATTCCATACCTCGTGCAAAAATTTGGGTATTAAAGATTCAAAGAAACATTTTGTGCTAAAGTACTACAGTTTTTTTGACAGATACATTAAGGAGGAAATGGAGTTCCTCGACATTAACTCGCTTGGCGTGGCATATCGATATGCCGCCAAAATCAAGCAAAAATTTAAGCAGAAGAAGTGATACTTTGGATCCGTGAATCCGAAGCTAGGGAAAGGCACCCCAAAATCACAGAACAAGGGGAAAATCCAATGCGGGGTGACTCAGGACAACCCGCCGAAGAAACAAGCGAAGAACAACACCAAAAATCCAAAGAAGGACACAGGGAAGTGGTGTGAATTTCATAAAAGCTCCACTCACAACACCAGTGAGTGTCGGGCCAAAAAATCGCTAGTGGCCGAGATAAAGGCATCCTAATCATATGTATATTATGATTCTGAGTCAGAATCAGAACAGATGTTGGGTGCCAGTTTTGCTCTTATTTCATACATTTGTTTCCCCTATTTTACCTCATGACTATAACCATTGGGACTATCTTTACCTCTTTTTCCTACCATTTTATCTCAACTTGTGATATTTCACCTTATTTTCATTACTCTGCCATTTCATCAATTATTATGATGTATCGTGTTTTTTTATGACTAACTGAGGATGAATGTTTGGAGAATATTTATGGTCTTTTGTTGTCTTTCCAGATGTTATTTGTAGCACAACATATCTCAAGCACGAGGCGTATAGGAGTAGTTAAAGGTGTGATATTCTAGTGAGCTGTTAGACCACGACGCTGTTACACCCAATTGTTACAAACCCGCTGACGAACTGCTGTTACAGCTGACTAGATCTCGTCAACTCCTGATGCTAACCTGTCCTCTAGCTGTTACGCTATAGTTGTGATTTATCACAATAGCTGTAGAAGTTATTAAGTATTGTATTTTTGGATAACAACCTCTAGGCGGTTTTGATTGTAATCTATAAAATTTCCAGTCAAGCTTTTATTAAGAAGTGGTTGTAACCATATTTATTCTATTTTTATTAGCATGAGAATCATAAGATTCTCATGACTGATCCACTCATTTTTCTGAGATGTAACCACTATACAGTTCTCGACCCTTGAGGTCGAAAGGTTAGCGGAGAACAACATTACTCTGGCTCTATAATTTTGCTCATATTAATACAAATTATACTGTTGTTGCTGTTACATGCATCATCTGGTTTAGTTTCTGTTAAAGTTCTTTCTCTACCCACGCCCTGCTAGGGAGGAAGGGCCCTCCTCTTTAACATGGTTTTCAACGGTTAAGGTAGTTGTGTATACATATTTCTATATTTCTTATGTATTAGTGGAAGTGTTGTTGTTGTTGTTTTAGCTGTGAATAGATATGCTTCAAATCCAATGTTTTATATGTTGTTACACATATGAGATCAGAGATACCAGCTGGGTAATTGTTGTGTGGCGCGCTAGGATAGAGAGGTGTGATTACAGTCTTGTAGATCATTTTATTTGTACATGAGTGATTTCCATCCAACGTTTACTTCAGCAATGATTTCCTTTATTTGGATTTTCTTCTGGTTGGATGTATCGGCATAGACAATGCAACTGTCATTGTAATAAAAGACGTCCCTAGATTGATAATTTATGTGTATTGTTTAGTCATTTAACCGTGATTAATACAACCTAAAATTTTGGCGTCGTTGCCGGGGAAGAAGGAGGAGCACAGGAAAAATTCGAAAAATGAAGGAGCTGAAAACCACCCTTGTGGTAGCTGTTATACCTGTTTAAAAAAAATAAAAAATAATGATAACAATAATAATAATAATAACAAAAGAAAATAATAAAACAAAAATAACAAATCTGACTATGAAAACCTCTTTCTGGGGCGCAGTCAGACAATTTGTAACAACTGAAAACCACTCCTATTGCGGCTGTTACACCCATTTTTTTCCCTTCCTAAAAAATCATCCCTCCTTCCTGATAAATTTTCGAAGAATGATGTTATTCATTTGATTTTATTTTTGTACCAGTTTCTCCTAATCATTATGCTTTTTTTGAAAAAATAATCTGAAGGTTGTCTTGGCTGTTACACATGTAACAACCGACAGCCAATAATTGTGCCAGCCAAGCGTGACCGCCATGATCACTGCAAGCAGGTAGCTGCCAATTCGAAATCCTCCTCCATGTCACTTAAGGTACATCATTCAAAAGGTAACGTAACCATTTATGATTTTGTGATTAATGGCATAAGTAATGATATTCCTGTAATGGCCGTGAGCGGCCGTCACCATTAAAGTGGGGGGGGGGGGGTTATATCTTGTAATCATTGAAAAATCTGTATTCATAAACCATTATCAACTCCGCATGCACCCAATTAATAGCACAATTGCCTCAAAGGAGGAGCAAAAGAAAAATTCTTCTGGTCTGAATCCCAATAGAAGGCATTTGTCGAATTGAAGCATCGTCTTTTCTCTCCACCCATGCTCACATTACTAGACCCGAAACAACCATTTGAGATTGAGATAGATGGCTCCGACTATGTGATTGGTGCAGTTCTTACTAAACAGGGTCATCTAGTAGCATATTGCAGTGAGACACTTTCAGACATAGTTTGGAAGTATCCCACCTATGACAAATAAATGTATTCCATTGTGCAGGCCTACCGAAATTGAAAGAACTACAATTTGGGGAAGGAAACGATCACCCACATAGACCACCGACCCCTACAGTTCATATAGACACAAGGGAAGTTGTAGAATGATCGCCATCAGAAATGATGCACATACCTGCAACAATTCCATTTGAATATTAAGTACAAGAAGGGCAACACCAACAATGTTGTAGACTGTCTTAGTCGACCACCTGTAATGGTGTTGACTATTGTGCTTGACTCTTGTGGGCAAGAGACTTCAAGCTGGCCGAATCTTTACAAGAGCATTCCAGAATTCAGTAACACATAACAAACACTCTTGGGAGGCAAAAATGTTCTAGATTATTACCTCTAGGATGCACTATTATGCTAATAATAAAAATTCCCTTGAGATTTGTTGTAACAAAATTCAGAGGCATGTAGCCGCCACATCTCTTCTCAGATAAGCTACCATCGCCATGGCTAGTTTCTTTCAATTATGTCTGTAATAATTTTCAGTATTTGATATTAATGAAATGAAATATTATTTATGTTGCATCTTTTTATTTGTGATTATATTTGTATTCTATTTTGTTGCTTATTAAATTCAAATCATATTCCCACAAAAACACATATGAATGAACTTTCATTGGGATCATATGGCATGCTTTTGGGTATGGATTGACTGTTCCTTCAGTGGACCCAAGTAGATTGTTATGACAAGGCTATAGAGTGCTTGGATGATAATGGGGAAAAGAGAATTTTGTAGGGGAAGAAGAAGCCTACATCAGTTAGGATGGTCACATTTATGCAAGCTAAGCGTCATTGCAGAAAAGAGTGTGTGATGTTTGCAGTTCATATTTCTAGTGACAAAGGTAAGGATGCTGAGGATGCATAGATATTCAAGAGGTACCCTATATCGAAGCAGTTTGAGGATGTGTTTCCAGGAGATATTCTCATTAGAGGAAATTTCAGCCTAAAAGTGCCCATGAAATTCTCATGTACTTTCCATGTCATAATATGTAAACCAATCAAAATATTTTAAATTTAGAAAAAGGTACATGTCTTAAATAATTTTAAATTGTTTAATTTTGGTATTCGTGAAATATTTTATTATTAATTAGGTATCGATCAAATATTTTATTATTAATTTGGGTATTCATGAAATAATTTATTAATGTTATTTGATGACGATGATGATGTTGAGATTCAACAAGATGATGAGCTTAGTGAAAAGTAAGCACCTTCACTAAGTGGGGCCCGCAGGCTATTTTTAGGTGTATGTCTATTTTTAGACATGGTGAGCATGTTCTATAAGTTGTAGGATGCTATTTTTGGATGGTTGATCAAGTTGGAAAAATAGATGAAATTCTATTTTTAGAATATTGGGTGAACTCTATTTATAGATCGCCGATCTAAAAATAGGTGCATGTCGATTATTATTAACCCTTAATAATAATCCGACAATAAACATCAACTTATTCTCTTGGAGCACTTTATTTCAGTGAAATTATTTGGCAAATCAATGGGCTGAAGGAATTACACAATTCCTAGGGTTATTGGTGGTTCATGCATGAAGGACTCAGTTAGAACTGAAGTGGAAAAGTTATGACAGAGTTGGAAGAGTAGTTACAGGAGTTGTTATTTAGCTTAACTCAGTTGAGCTAGTTGTATCTAGTCTAATTGAAAGACACACTAGTGAGAGTTAAGTGAATTAATTAGTTAATTAATTCACAACTAATAACTCACTAGCAACTGAACAAATACTACAATTAACTACAGTGCATGTCAGTTCCAGTGGAGACCTAGTGGAGAGATAGTTGAAAGGGTGAGATGGACTATCCGTTGTGACTATAGTGATGCATTCAATGAATCTAACACACATTGGAGTTGCCAATGAGGATTGCACAGTCAAGGCAAGGCCAATTCGAATTCATTCAGGGGTCTTCTTCAGCAGGGATTGCGCAGTGGAGGAAGGCTGTTAGGTGGCAAGAAATTGGTGCATGGAGGTGAAAATTTCTGCATGATAGTGTGTAATGATTGTTGATTGTAATGAGAGCTTGATGTACTAAGATTTGTATGAGATTATTACATGATTCCATTGATATACATAATATATGATAGTTTGGGTTTTTATCTTTAAGCTTTCCCATTAAAAAAATGTGTTATGTGCGATTGAATTTATTCACATGTGTTTGCAATTGAGTTTTAAATTTCTGCAAGTTTAATAGTGGAAGGATTCTATATTTAGTAAGAAGATAAATATTGTTAGATCAGGAGAATCCGGTAATACATCAGTATTAATAAATTTCTACAGATAATGATGATGGTTAACGTCCACTGAGACCAAACTCTGGTCTATCGGACCTTAAGAAAGGAATTATTTAGTTTGATTTAAAATTGTAGTCCTATTCTCTAAGAGCTTGGAGAGAAGTGTCCCGAGCTCACTATAATTTGACATGTTAAAAGGCTAGGAAGGTTGGTATTGCAATAAATATTATGAAACTGAGATCTAATGTGGGTGTTCACAGGGCACTCTAAGAGGAAGTTATTTTCATGCTCAATGTTCATATTCTCACAGAGATGACATATCCTCTCCACCCATGGTGTTTTAGGAACCGCCCAATGACCTATTTCACTATGGAGCTCATGAGAGTTCATTCTTATCTTGGCTATATTAATTTTTTTCTTTGAGCTACTTAAAATAGAGAGATACTTTTGATCTTATAGAGTAGGGTTGTTGAACTCCTTTAACTCTTTGATCCTCCTTTAACTCTTAAATATTTGAACTCCTTAAGAGTTAAAGGAGTTCCACTCCTTTAACTCTTAAAGATTCGATCCTCTAAATCTTTCTCACAACAAATTTTCTATTTAAACTTAGAAGTAACAATATTTTTAAGGTTATTAATATTTTGCAACGCAACATTTTTTTCGATCTCCCAATGGTTTAACTAGGCCCTGGTATATTTATAGCAACCTCGTTTGAGCCTTAGGTGGTTTTGGCTGGACTTTAAAGCTAGATTAGGAAGTCCATGGTCTCCCATGTTATTAATTTTGTGCTTGTACAACAAGAGCCTAGCCATAACTAGGCTATCTAAATTTTATATTTCAGATGTTTTGAATCTGATGAGATGGTTTCGAGAGCCTGTAGAGAACGTTTGAAGGCCAAAAAGCTTCATTAAAGTTCCAGGTGTCATTGGTGCCAACTTTTTCTAGCAGCAGTGCAAGGCTTAGACAGAGCTGTTTGGGACCAAGTGAAATGAACCAGTGGTCATTTTTGACTGAAAACATCATTTTGAATCTATTTACAGAGGTTTCGGAAAATTTTAAAGACTTTTAGAGGTCGATAACTCAGCAGAGACATTTTCATTAACCCTAGTGGCAGGGGGTGCCAATAGGTGATTGAGGCGAAACCGGAGCAGCAGGAGGCTATTTTTGATGAACCAAAAATCTATCTTGACTATTTCAGTCATTTTGGAACCAATGGAAGTGGTTTTAGATTATTTTGAAAAATTCTAGAGCTATAAAAGCTGATTTGAAGTTCTGGGCAACCCTGGGCAAACCGTGGAGGAGAGCTTATTTGGGGAATGCAGTGCTCAATTCGAGAAATTTATCAGTTGATATTTGATGTATGATGTGTATTGGACACAGAAAGAGTGGTTTCAGTGACAGAAACATGATTTTGAGGGAGTTTGTTCCATTTAGAAGCTTAGAGTAGCTTAGTGCACTGACAAAAGGAATCGTGTCAACATGAACCTAATGATGTTTTTTAGAGTTTGGACAGCCAATTGAGGAATATTTATGGTATTTTCAGTCCTTTGGATCAGTTTTTTATTCATTGGAATTAAGTATTTACTTGTAAAAAAACTTACCATAATCCCAAAGAGCTGAGTCATGATGACAAAGCTCGAATGAGACGTAGCCCACGAGATTTCGGGTGAACTCCTAGATTAAAATTGCTATTGTGTTTGAATGATTATTTTTTTCCTTATGTTGCTGTCATACATGTTAAATTACAGAAAGAACAAATGAAGTTAAGACACATAAACAGTAAAAATTCACACACCACTTTCAAGTAAATAATTCCGCAAAATTGTCAAGAACAAGCTAGATCATCTTAATTTATACTGAGTGGTAGGTTCTTGAAATACATACAAGTTATCCAGACCATTTTCAGATCACTCCTTGAGCTTTCCTTCTCCACGTCACGACCTGTAAATATTCAACATTCATTGACAAATTTCCTACTTAACATGATCAACCTCGCTCTGATACCAAAAATATGAACTTAAATGAACATGATTGATTACTTTCACAATTGACTAAGGAAGCATTTATGTGAATGAATGAAGGAAAATGAGTTATTTTTATGCCTTAAAAATAAACTTATAGAACTAAAATGAAGAATAAAACAACAAAAAATAAAGACATAAACACATTAAGCATTGATTACAGAGTTCATCCCTCCTGGACTATGTCTCCGGGTCCACTTCCAAGTGGGCGTCCATTTTATTAGGAAATGATCGAAAGAGTTTATTTACAAGAAATTTCACCAACTGGTCTATGCAAGAAGGCACTGAAGGTTACTGTAGAAATAAATCCTTTTTTCTCAGCTTACCAATGCCTATCTCCATTCACAAATTTGGCTCAAAGACGAAAAAAATAAACCCAAAAGAGCATTTTTTTGTCATAAACAAAACATTGTTCTGCAACTCACAATTCAGCTCCCAAGACACTGGTGCAATGGAAAACTTTTATAATGGCCCTGGGTAGGTTTGAGGGTCAAACCACCCAGGCTATCTTTGGCAAACTGTTGGTTGATTCTAACAAAATACATGGTGGTGCAATAAAATATTTACATATATCACTTCTTGGTATAGCAGTATGGTTTCAACGCTTTTCATTTGATATATAGTATAACCATATAACAATGGTTTTACAATTGGCGTATTTCTTTTTGACCTTTGCACATCAGTAAAACCATATAACAATAAATCTTGGTGATTTTTTATGAAATATATTTTAAATATGTTATAATAAAATATATAACATAAGGTTTTAAAACCCCCAAACATTATTAGACAATTAGACTTGGTGCATATTTCCATAGTTAAACTTAGCATAATATATAACCACGCCACCTTCGCCGTTTGAACACGTTGCCATAACTTCGGCGTTGAGTCACACCCTTCGTGTTGTCGATTGACCTGTTCCCCCAACTTTGTCACATGTTGAATCCGCACCATACACCAGCACCATTGGACTATACATATAAACACTCTGCTTCACCATTGCACCATAGTTAATATGATTACACTTTTTAAACTCCACCATGGTTACACATAGGTTATACATAGGTTCTGCTCCATGGTTTTATAAACATGAATTTTGACCATAATATATATCTGCTTCAAATATTTTATCATAGGTTAAATACTCCTCCATAGAATTATGTATAAAATATTTGTGCCCACTTTCTAAGGTTTTTAATATGGTTTTAGACCATAGATTTTAATAACTTTTGTGCTCATTGTAATATTCCTAAATTAGCATGCAGCCAATTGGAATATTAATTTTTCTCTTGACATTTAGTTAGGTGAATAAATGGGTAGGGAGGCCCATAAATCTCTTTAGTAGGCATAAAATCCCTCTTAATGTGAAAAGGGATCACAGTCATAGTTGGATAAAGCACCCTCATGTGTGAACAGGGGCTAATGAATGTGGACAAGGTCAAGTTTGACCAAGTCAACAACACTGGTATGGGAGGAGTGAATCATTAATAGAGACAACCTAGTGTGAATGTGGATCAGTTTAGATAGTCAGAATAAAGCCACCTTGGGTGTGAAGGGAGACAATGCATGGAGACTAAGTCAAGGTTGACCAAATCAAACAACTTTGTAAATGAGAGAGTGGAGCTAGTGGAGACACTGTAGTTTTGGAGGAGGAGTCTTTGCATGGAAGTAACCTCATAAATGAGTGGGGCCAAGGGTGAGGAAGCTCACCAATAATATAAGGCAAGGGATGAATCCATGAGGGTCATTCAAAATATTGTTTTATGTTTGAGACTTATGACTTATTGCATGCTTCAGCTGTTTAGTTGGGTTTGTTGTACTGCTTAGTATAAGGGTATTCTCATGCTGAAATTCCCCACTCTTTCTTGGAGGAATTGTTGAAGGAATTTGAGAGGAGGATTCTGGGCTTCATTTCCACCATTGGGTATTGGGCCAAGCAGTCACCTACAACCACAACACAGTCTCCTTGAGGAACTACATTATTTTTCATGGTGTTGCAGTGGAAGGGTCAAAACCCTTGATTGTGAGCTAGTTTCCTAGTGAAAGGATCAACCTTTCACCCGGAGAGCTAGTAAGGAGGACCTATAGCCATTTCATTGTATTTTCAGCCATATTTATGCATAGCTTTAGTCAAACAACATGATTCAGCCATATATATGCAACATATACTTCTTGTATCTCATGTCTATCAAGAAACCCTTGTCGGGTTATCTTGGAATTGTGTAAAGAGACTAGATCTCAGTTTTTCAGCTCCCTTGAGCAATATATCAGCATATCCATTTGTCTCTCTATTTCTGTAGTATAAAACCTCTTAAAACTACACTGTTACTTGCTTCGAAATTTTTGTGTTGCAGTAGTCATGGAGTTGTAGTGTTTTTGGGTTGTTCTGGGCTTGGGAAGCCTATTTAACTAAGCTATAATGATTTGTTTATGATCTCCTTGTATATTTGGTTGCTATAATGTCTAAATTAATGGATCCATAGGTTTTTCTTGACCGTTATAGCATAAATTTCTGAAAAATGCATTTTTGGTGCCTATATTGCTGATATTCCCCATTTGGGAATATTACAGTGGTATCAGAGCATAATCTTGGCTCAGCCTGTGAGTTTCAAGACAATATGCTATAAGAAGAAAACGAGGTCTAAAATTATGGAAGGAATGAGATTTGCCTCATCACTTTTTAGATCTATGAAGAACCTCTCCAAGGAGGTCAAGCGGGTGAAATAGGAGAGATGCAATGAAACCTTTAGAGGGTTTCAAGAAGAGGAAGGTCCATGTACCTCCTATCATCAGAAGAAAGAACCGGTGTTGCATAGAACTCCAAAGAAATACACTATACCCTCCTCTTTTGAGGAATAAGACAAGAGACATGGAGATGGAGGGCACTTGGAACATGAGATGCTAAGTGGATACTTGGCAGAATATAAGTCTCAACCTAGAGCTTTTAAGGAGACTCTAACTCTCCCACAGTTCATTCAGCTCGAAGAAGAAAGGAGACCTTGCAGTAATAGGAAAATAAAGGGCAATAGATTTCTATTGTCTACCTTTGATGGGTCATCCACATGTACATCAAGGACTTGGGGAATGAAGTTGGATGCATTATTCCTACTACATCCAGTGGTAGAAAGAGAATTTTTTGAGATTGCAGCGCTGCACCTTGAGGGTGAAGCAAACATTAGGTGGTTTAGCCATTTGAATCATGCAAGAGTGACTACATTTGTAGATTTTACTCAAAGGTTGATTAAAAGATTTGACATGAAGAAATCAGAGGAGAAGAGGCCTTCACCACCACTTGCTGCAGGAGCACTTGCATCAGGAGAAAGAAAACTTGCACCTTTGCAAAGTAGTCTTGATCTCTTGAAATTTAGAGCCCCATGCACTACTATGGAGATGAATGAGGAGGAGGAGACTTGTACCAGCATTGATACAACCATAGAGGAGCAACCATCATCATCAGTAGTTGGGAAAGTTATCACACCAGAGGAAGGAACCCTTGCAGCACTACAAGATGTTCCCAAGATTTACTAAGGTATGCATGTGTTTCCACTTTCTGTTATTTTAGCACATATATGGAAGGTTGTGGGAATATGCCATTGCATGACCAGGGGTCAAAGCATATTGTTGATTTGAAGCAACAAACTATCACTGCGCTGAGCAACCCTGAGTTGTTCAAGGAGGGGATAAATAATCATCCTAGTTATTCATTATTGAGATGCACACAACTCCTGGGGTTGGAGTGTGGATTCCTGGAGGATAGGATGAGCATTGTCCTAAACAACCCAATGCAGAACTATATGTTCAGCATTAGGCATGAGCATGAGACATCAAAAACACCATTATGGAGATCAGTAGTGCTGTCATTGAGTAGCAATGATGAGTTGGGGGCCCAACTATTATTAGAGCATTTTGATGACCATTACACTAGTGTGACATTGGATGAGCAGATGATTGATGAGAGACATCTTATCTTTCATTACTGTGATGGATCTTTCTTGATGAGAATTTTACAACTCAATGAGAAGGATTTGTCTACAACATACTTGGATCCTTATGGATTCAATATGGTCATTGGTGAGTGGTCTTCACTTGGAGATCTCCAAGAGGTTGCATGTCAACATCCCATGAAATGAAAATATAGAAATTTGAGTTGGGAGAATGATGTTCTCCATTGGAGGAGTACCAAGATGGAGCATGGTGGGAGACACCCACATTTGGATGAAGGGGTGTGGATGGTAAGCAAGAGGTTGGTGAGTTACCTTCATATCTATGAAACAGGGCAGCAGGATGCATGGCTACGTTGGCTACTCTTGAGAGAGTTTTTCCATCATGTGAAATATACTTCTTCTAAGGGTATGTTGGTGGGTGTAACTTGGCTTGCCACTTGCATCATATGGCAGCAAGGCGTTTGGGTGCATTGTGCTGATATGACATTCTTCATGTCAAACATCATATTTTCACCTCATGATTGGCATGATGGAGGTGTGAGGGGGAAACAAGAGCTATTGTTCCTTTAGCTACTCTTGGGAGAGTGTGGGTAGGATTTCTCCCATACTTGGCATGCTTTTTTAGGAGGAAGGAATGACACAATCAAAGTGCAAGGAGGCTACCCTTTAGCATTGAAGGATCAAGAGGTACTTCCAAATAGGAAGGAGACTCCCACACATAGCAGCATGATGGTGGATAAATTGGGCATATGGAAAGAATGGAGTCATGGAATAGCAAGAGCCTTATCACTAAGGCCAACAACGTTGTCACTTGGGAGTATGGATCTATTGTTGGAGTGTTCCAAGGGGAGTATGCATCCCTTCATTTTGCAGACCTTTATGAGGAGATTATCATGGGAGGGCTCATCTATGGACCTCACTTTCAGCCTACTCACAATGCATGGTAATAAATGTATTTCTGTACTTATTAATCATTTCATAAATTATTTTCATTCTCTCATCATCTATGTACAGTGCATTGCTCCATAAGAGGGCAAGCTTATCTTTGGGTTTCATGGTCATTCTAGGACCAATATTTGTGGTAGAGATAGCCCCTCTTTGCACGACTTTGGGCAAGTATAGTGTTATTTTTATTGCACTTAACTAATATATAATGCCATTTAATACCTCATAGTAGATGAGAAAACATGCACAACTAGCAACTTGTTGGGAGACAACTTGCCACATGATATTCTAAAATAACAGCTGGTAAAACTGTGCTGTATCCACTGGAGAAACCATTGGTACCATCCAAAATTGTACATAACCTTCATCATTTTACTGACTTGGATGCCATGTGGTGATGATGTAATATTCACTTTGTATGGGATGGTTTGGGCTAGCATGATTCATGACTCTATGGGGAGGATCTTTGAAGACCCATTCTTTTTCTTGCGTCTTGAGGGCAACATTATTGCAGCCCAAAATCAGTAGCTATTCTACACTTATCATAAGTGGAGAGAGAGATAGCGTGGGGTAGGCCATTTTGTCTACCATGTTCAATTATGAGGCCCACCTACATTGCAGGAGCCAAAGGTGGAGGAGATTTTTCATGAGTTACCATTTTGGAGGGTGGCTCATTTTGTATGGATGATAGCTTGGGGATGGGAGATTCACATGGGAATGATAATTCCCAACATATTTCAGATTCCATGCCTCAAGAAGGCATCTAGACAACACATTTTTGCCTCCATGGGTGTTTTACTTCTGCATGATGATAGCTATTTAGGATGGTTACCAAAAGCTAACTTACTTACTTGGGAGGGGAAACTTGGAGATTTATTGCTAAGACAACATCTTGTTCCTTGGAGGAGTTTATCATATCAATATTATACAGGAGAAGGAGAGGAGGCTGTTTAGTTCTATCCTTGCAGTTTCTTGAGGACAAGCAACATTTGGGAGGGGAGGACTATAATATTCCTAAATTAGCATGAAACTAATTGGAATATTAATTTTTCTCTTGATATTTAGTTAGGTGAATAAATGGGTAGGGAGGCCCATAAATCTCTTTAGTAGGCATAAAATCCCTCTTAATGTGAAAAGGGATCATATTCATAGCTGGATAAAGCACCCTCTTTTTGTGAACAAGGGCTAATGAATGTGGACAAGGTCAATTTTGACCAAGTCAACATCACTGGTATGGGAGGAGTGAATTATGAATAGAGACAACCCAGTGTGAATGTGGAGTAGTTTAGATAGTTAGAATAAATCCACCTTGAGTGTGAAAGGAGAAAATGCATGGAGACTAAGACAAGGTTGACCAAATCAAACAGTGTTGTAAATGAGAGAGTGGAGCTAGTGGAGACAACGTAGTTTTGGAAGAGGAGTCTTTCCATGGAAGTAACGTCATAAATGAGCAGGGCAAAGGGTGAGGAAGCTCACCAAGAATATAAGGGAAGGGATGGCTACCATTAGGGGCATTCATAATATTGTTTTATGTTTTAGTCTTATGACTTATTACATGCTTCATATGTTTAGCTAGGTTTGTTGTACTGTTTAGTACAAGGGTATTCTCATGCGGGAATTCCCCACTCTTTCTTGGAGGACTTGTTGAAGGAATCTGAGAGGAGGATTATGGGATTCATTTCCACCATTAAACATTTGGTCAAGCAATCAAATACAACCACAGTGTAGTCTCCTTGAGGAACTGTGTTATTTTTCATAGTGTTGCAGTGGAAGGGTCAAAACCCCTGATTGTGAGCTAGTTTCCTATTGAAAGGATCAACCTTTTACCCGGAGAGCTAGTAAGGAGGAACTACAACCATTTCGTTGTATTTTCAGCCATATTTATGTAGATCTTTAGTTAGATAGCGTGATTCAGCCATATATTTGCAGCATATACTTCTTGTATCTCATGTCTATCAAGAAACCCTTGCCAGGTTATCTCAAAATTGTGTAAAAGAGACTAGATCTCAGTTTTTCAGTTCTCTTGAGTGATATATAAGTAGATCCATTTGTCTCTCTATTTTTGTAGTATAAAACCTCATTAAAACTGCATTGTTACTTTCTTCATAATTTTTGTGTTGCAATAGTCATGGGGTTGTAGTGTTTTTGGGCTGTTCTGGGCTTGGGAGGCCTGTTTAACTAAGCTATAATGATTTTTTTTTTTTGATATCCTTGTATATTGGGTTGCTATAATATCTAAAATAATGAATTCATAGGCTGTTCTTGACTATTATAGCATAATTTTCTGAAAAATGCATTTTTGGTGCATATATTGCTGATATTCCCCATTTGGGAATTATATGCACTAAGCATGCATATGTCCTAGATCCACCTGATCTCACACTATTTCACTTATGAAAGCTACTGAATCTATTCCACTTGTTAATCTTTTGCGGAAAATTTAATTGCACACACATGTGAAGCATAAACAAAAATAATCAATCGCACATAACATAGTTTTTTAACGGCAAAGCCTGAAGCTGAAAACCCCAACTATATATTACGTATCATGGAGATCACATGAAAATCTAATACAAAGCTTATCACAAGCTCTCAGTATAGTACAATCGTCATACACTAATAAGGACCAATCTTGCAAATCCATGCACCGATATTTGCCTCCTGCTAGCCTGCCTCCACTGCGCAATCCCTGCTGAAGAATAGCTCTTTCTGTCTATTGGGCTTCCTGCCGAATCTGCATCTGTGAAGCCATGCAACTTCACCTCATCCGTCTGTCTGTACCATAAACTATACTCAGATGTGCCCCTGAGAAATCTTAGGACATGCTTGCCTACCTTCCAAAAGAGCTTGGTAGGCTTAACCATCGCTTGTGAAAGCTGGTTCACCGCATAACATATGTCCGGTCTTGTATTGACTAAATAAATGGGAGAACCCACTGATTGTCGATAAAAAGTGGCATCCACTACCTCTACCGATGTAGCATCCTCTTTCTTCCATCTTCCCGAAAGAGGAGTGTCGATAGGCTTGCAGCCTTGCATGTGAAACTTCTCCAGTATCTCCCGGGCATACTTGGCATGAGTACAACCGAAGAAGATTTTACTGGTAAGAAGCCTGATATTTCTCATTTGAAGATTTTTGGCTCACCTATTTACATTCATGTGACAAAGGACGCCAGGAAGAAGCTAGAGCTGACTGCAGAAGTTGGGATATTTGTGGGGTACATAGAAACACCCCATAATTATCGTGTGTATTTTCCAGACAGTCGGATTATTGTTGTGCGACAGGATATAAAATTCAATGAGGTGAAATCCATGAAGTTGTCACTTGAGAGGGATCTACACTTGCATGTGGAGGAGGAACTTATTGTTCCCAAAGATGAGCCTCTGGATGTGGATCAGCCACAGGAGGAGATTCATGGAGTGGAGGAGTCCACTCATGCAGAACCAAACATCAGACAAGGCAGAAAGCGTACCACAGAAGCTGAGAGACTGAAGCTTGATGTGGCACAGAATGTAGGAGTCAATGCGGATCAGAGCATTGTTGATTGAAGATTGCAATTGTGAAGTGAGTTTGTGCTGGTGGACAATTTGAATTTTCTACAGAAGATTCTTGGTGCAGAAGTTGAGTATACATTGAAATGGCTTTCAATGGGTTGCGATTGGAGTATTCCCTTGATGGGAGCTTGAATTACATAGACTGGAAGGACAGGATGGAGGCAGTGCTGGAGGATAATGGACTGAAGGAGTTCATCGATAGCGATGTTCCTAAGTCGGGATCTAGTGATGCTGCATTACTTGACGCATGGAAAAAGAAGAAAGCAAAGAAGAGAAGGATTCTGTTGGAAGGTGTGAAGGAACATATTGTGTCCAACCTTCACAGGAAAGCCACTCCATTCTTAATGTGGAAGATTTTGAAATATTTGTTCCAAAGAAGAAGTGACCGAAGGAAGTTGGCGCTTAAAGATAAGCTCAGAAAAATAAAAATGGAGAAGGGCGACAATATTCCAAAATACCTCACGAAGTTTTTCCACTGCAAGGATGAACTGGGAAGTGTGGGGGTTACTATTGATGATGAAGACTTGGTGAGCTTGGCTCTCCTTGGGCTTTCGAAGAGTTGGCATAGCTATGAAGACTCTGTTAATGGACGGGAGAAACTGCCAGGATGGGAGTGACTTTGGTTGGATCTTGTGCAGGAGGAGATAAGGCGGGGTACCAGGGATGGATCTTCATCGAAGAATGAAGATGAAGAGAATTGCGCTTTGGCTGCCAAAAAAAGGAAAGGGAAGGGGAAGAAACATCCTTCAAAATCCGGTGCTAAAGGCAAGAAGCAGGATTTTTCCAAAGTGAATTGTTTTCACTATCACGAACATGGACATTTCACCACTAACTGTCCATAGAAGAAGAAGAACAAGCTGACTGCTGGATCTGCAGCTGGAGAGGCCTTATCCTCGCAATTTGAACTTGATTTCTCCTTGATCACATGCTTGGTTTCAAGCGGTATGGGTTCTGTGTGGTATCTTGATAGTGGTGCGTCTTTCCATATGACGGGAGACAAAGAGTTGTTTAGTGACTTGGAGGAGAAGGACCTCCAGATGCATATAGAGATGGGTGATGATGGTCGGTACAGTGCGACTGGCATTGGGATCATTACCTTTGAGAGGGAGTCTGGTAATCCATTCTTGTTGAATAATGTTATGCATGTTCCAGGTCTAAAGAAGAACTTGGTCTTAGTCACAATGCTGGAAGACAAGGGTTATGATGTTGTTTTTAGTGAGGGAAAATCCTTCCTTTGACATAAAACAATGGGTCAAACCAAGAATATAGGGGTTCGAATTAAGAATCTATACAAGCTGGAGGTAGATGGAAGCACTGCAATGGTGGGAAAAGGAGAAGAAGTGGTGAGCCAGGATGAGGGCGAACTATGGCACAGGAGATTGGGCCATATTCACCATGGCGCTTTGAAGATTTTGCAGAAAATTTCTACTGGACTTCCCAGGGGTACTCTTGTGCAGTTAGATCAGTGCAAGGGATGTACTATGGGTAAGTTTGTGAAGACCACCTTTCATGAGAAGGAGAACCGTGCTTCGGTGATCCTAGAGAGAATTCACACAGACGTGTGTGGACCATTATCGATTGCTTCAACAGAAAAACACAGGTATTATGTGATATTTGTTGATGACTATTCTTGTAGATGTTGGATCTTCTTCATGCAGAAGAAGAGTGAAATGTTCTCAAAGTTTTGTGAGTTCAAGGCATTGGTGGAGAAGGAGTCGGGGAAGCAAGTGAAAGCTCTAAGGAGTGATAATGGTGGTGAATACATCTTGGGTGAATTCAAATACTTCTGTAGAAAAGAAGGGATTCGAAGAGAACTCATAGCGTCTCATAACCCATAGCAGAATGGGGTCGCAGAGAGAAATAACAAAACGATCGTGGGTGTTGCACGAGCGATGCTGCATGACCAGGGCCTACCGATGCACTTGTGGGCGGAAGCATGCAACACTGCGGTTTATGTGCAAAACTATTGTCCTCATAGAGTACTTGGCATGAGTACACCCAAAGAAGCTTTTACTGGTAAGAAGCCTGATATTTCTCATTTGAAGATTTTTGGCTCACCTGTTTACATTCATGTGACGAAGGACGCCAGGAAGAAGCTGGAGCCGACTGCAGAAGTTGGGATATTTGTGGGGTACAGGCTTACCCCATAATTATCGTGTGTATTTCTAGACGATTCGAATTCTTGTTGTGCGACGGGATATAAAATTCAATGAGGTGAAAGCCATGAAGTTGTCGCTTGAGAGGGAGCTACACTTGCATTAGCAGAGGGAGGAACTTCTTATTCCCAAAGATGAGCCTCTAGATGTGGATCGGCTTCCACGGGAGGAGATTCATGGAGTGGAGGAGTCCACTCATATAGCAAACATTAGACAAGGTAGAAGTGTACCATAGAAGCTAAAGAATTTGAAGCTTGATGCGACACAGAATGTGAGTCTACATCCACAATGTGATAGAGAAGTCCACTTGGGCGATTCTTGGATACATGGCTCTTATGAGAAAATGTATTGTGACAGAGCCATCTTCTTTTGAATAATTAGTGTAGGAGCCCACATGGGTAGATGCCATGGTGGAGGAGTATGACTCCATTGTCAGAAATAGTGCTTGGGAGATTGTTCCAAGGCTGGTGGGAAAATCAGTTGTAGATTCAAGATGGATCTACAAGGTAAAGCAAGCTGCTGATGGGAGTGTCGAGAAGTATAAGGCAAGATTTTCTGCCCGGGGATTCTCACATATTGAGGGGATTGAATATGAAGAAACCTTTGCACTTGTCACACGGTATTCTTCCATACAGACCATCCTTTCTCTCTCAGCGCAGATGGGTTGGCACATTCATCAGATGGATGTGAAGACTGCGTTCCTTAATGAGATCATTGAGGAAGAGGTGTACGTGGAGCAGCCTGACGGATTTGAGATCTTCAGCAGCGAGTCACATGTGTGCAGGCTTAAAAGAGCGCTGTATGGGTTGAAACAAGCACCACATGCTTGGTACACTCGGATCGAAAACTATTTCACTAGACTTGGCTTCACTAAGAGTGAGGCGGATGTAAACCTATACCAGATTGTGGTTGAGGGTAAGATTTTAATCATTGTACTTTATGTTGCTGATTTAATACTAACAGTTGATGAGCAGTTGATACACTCATGGAAGGCAGATCTTGCAAAGGAGTTTGAGATGAAGGATTTGGGCGTCCTTCATTATTTCCTTGGATTGGAAATATGGCAGCAGGAAGGTGAAATGTTTGTGTCTCAAGGCAAGTATGCTCGGGAGATACTGGAGAAGTTTCACATGCAAGGTTGCAAGCCTATCGACACTCCTCTTCCAAGAAGCTGGAAGAAAGAGGATGCTACATTGGCAGAGGTAGTGGATGCCACTGTTTATCGACAGTTGGTGGGTTCTCTCATGTATTTAGTCAATACAAGACTGGACATATGCTATGTGGTGAACCAGCTTTCACAAGCGATGGTTAAGCCTACCAAGCTCTTTTGGAAGGCAGGCAAGCATGTCCTGAGATATCTCAGGGGCACATCTGAGTATGGTTTGTGGTACAGACAGACGGATGAGGTGAAGTTGCATGGCTTCACGGATGCAGATTGGGCAGGAATCCCAACAGACAAAAAGAGCACATCAGGAGGGATTTTTAGTATCGGATCTACGACATTTTCTTGGTACAGCAGGAAACAAAGATCCATGGCACTCAGTTCAGCAGAAACAGAATACATGGCAGCAAGTTTAGCTACATGTTAGGCTATCTAGATGAGGAAGATTCTGGTTGGTTTGTTCGGTTCACATTTAGATCCCACAGTGATACATTGTGATAATCAAAGTTGCATTAAAATCTCGGTTAATTCTGTGTTTCATGATAGATCTAAACATATTGATATCTGGTATCATCATATCAGAGATTGTGTGCAGCAGAAGATCATGTTGCTTCAGTACATTCCTATGGAGGATAAGGATGTAGATATTTTGATGAAGGTGCTCACCAGGAGAAAATTTGAATACCATAAAGGCAGGATCGGGGTGAAGGATAATCCCTATCTTTTTGAGAGGCAGTGTTGAGATTCAAAAATATTATGACCTTAGTGAAAAGAGTCGCCTTCACTAAGTGGGTCCACAGGCTATTTTTGGCGCAAGTCTATTTTTAGACTATGTTTATTTTTAGACATGATGATCATATTTCAGAAGTTACAGGATTCTATTTGTGGATGGTTGATCAAGTTGGAAAAATAGATGAAATTCTATTTTTAGAATATTGGGCGAAGTCTATTTATAGATCGCTGATCTAAAAATAGATGCATGTCGATTATTATTAGCTCTTAATAATAATCAGACTCTAAATTACAACTTATTCACTTGGAGCACTTCAGTTCAGTGCATAGATGTGGCACATCAGTGGAATAAGGGAATTACACAATTCCCAAGGGTTTACTGGAGCTAATGCATGGAGGACTTAGTTAGAACTCAAGTGGAAAAGTTATGACACAGCTAGTAGAAGTAGTTATGGAGTTGTATTCAGTTTAACTCAGTTAGACTCAGTTGAGCTAGTTGTATCTAGTCTAACTGATTGATACACTAGTGAGAGTGGAGTGAATTAATTAGTTAATTAAGTAAAAAATAATAACTCATTAATCAACTGAACAATACAACAGTTAACTACAGTGCATGGCAATTTCAGTGGAGACCCAGTGGAGAGATAGGTGAAAGGGAAAGATAGACTATCTGTTGTGACTATAGTGATGCATTGATTGCATCACACACACATTGGAGATGCAAATGAGGATTGTGCAGTGCAAGAAAGGGTAATTCAAATTCATTCAGAGCTATTCTTCAGTAGGGATTGCGCAGTGGAGGCAGGCTAGCAGGAGGCAAAGATCGGTGCATGGATTTGCAAGATTGGTCATGATTAGTGTATGACGATTGTACTGTACTAAGAGCTTGTGATAAGCTTTGTATGAGATTGTCATATGATCTCCATGATACATAATATATATTTTGGGTTTTCAGCTTCAGGCTTTCTCGTTAAAAACTGTGTTATGTGCGATTGATTATTTTTGTTTATGCTTCACATGTGTGTGGAATTAAATTTTCCTTAAAATATTAACAAGTGGAATAGATTCAATATCTTGCATAAAGTTAAATAGTGTGAGATCAGGTGGATCTAGGAAATATGCATGCTTAGTGCATATAATTTCTACAAATATTACACTCACCTCGTAATGTTTGTCATATGGTTTTATACCATAGAGTTTAATAAAATTTACGCTCACCTTGGTCATATAGTTATACATTATGGATATGCGCCCACCATGTAGAATAGGTTTAATAAACATTGTTTCCATAGGAGTGTTTTGACATTTGAAACTGTGCCAAAAAACTACTAATGTACCCATGACATGAACACTCAAACCCAAATATCACCATGCACCTACAACATCATACCTTGCACCTGCACCTGTAAACTTTGACGGATGAATTCTCCTTCATGTGGAGATCAAATGAGAAACCGAAAATAGTGCCATATTCAAAGCGACAGACTCTACAGTTTTTCACCATTTACGAAAACCACTAAGACTTGTAAACTTGGAGCAAATGGAGAATCCTCTTGGATCAATTAGTAATTAATTCTCACAAACTATTACACTCTTAAGGAGTTAAGGTGATTAAGGATGAGTGTGTCTACAATTGAATGATTCACTTTTGGCTTTAGGATGGAATCTTAATTAATCTCTTGCATAGGATGGGATGATTCTTATGTATCAATATTGATTCCTTCATCTTTCAATGAATTACAATTTTTGGCTTTCCATGCTTTGTTATGCATTAGGGAAATTTTGAGGTACAAAATGGGCCTGTTAAGAACAATGCACAACCAAAATAAAATTTATAAGAACCAATAGGATTCAAGATGATGATGTCAACCATGGGGGATGATTCACCATTTTTGGAGTAAAAAAGTAAAAATATTAAAAAATAATAAAATAATAAAACTACTTTTTCAACTCGTATTTTCAACTTATATTTCTAAGTTTTTACTCAAATTTTGAGCAGGAATACTCGTTGGATAAAAAAATTAATTCCTCATCCAAGGAGTACCAATATTGCATACTTTTGATGGACCGTGTTACGCAGAAATTAGAAGTACTTGAAAAAACGTGATTACAATCACGTTTTTCATGTATTTCCATTTTTTTGTGTAGAAGGGTCCGTGGAAAGTATGCAACATGGGTACTCCTTGGATGGAGAATCAAATTATGCATCTAACGAATTTTTCTGCTCAAAATTTGAGTAAACCCATAGGGAGATAAATTGAAAATACGAGTTGAAAAAATAGTTTTTTCTTTTTTCCTTTTAAAATTTGATAATGTAATGTAATCTTATTTTATTATTTCCACTATTATTTTATAATTTCATTAGGAGACCTCAAAATTCCCCTAATGGATCTCACCTGCGAATATATTAAAATGAAAAATATGCACAAGGAATATAAGAATGGATCAAATAATATAAAATAGAAATGCTTCTTTATTAATTTCAAAACCCTTGAGGTAGGGTAACACCATACAACTACTCCTTAAGGAAGGAGATGACTCCACAAGCCATATGCTTGTTAATACACAATACTTGACATCTCCCAATGGAGAGTCTCTAACCTCTATATAGGCTTCATACATACAATACCATGGTAATTACCGTGGGTCTCTTAATACCATACATTCATTACAATGGGCTTATCATATTATTCCCTAATTACTTGTGGTCCCTTACATAATGTGGGATAACCACTTTGTTTATTAAATATATCCCATTATATTATTACATTATTCCCTTGGGTACCACCCTCTTGTTGGGGCCCTTGTTTTGAAATCAAACAGTTTTGAGTCACAGATAATACGTGGCAAGATGAAACCACGGTAGGTAGAGAGCTATCAAGGTTGTGAAGGAGTGAAGAATAGGTGGCACGTCTATTGTGGGAGCAATCACAGATGGTAGAAGAACGTGGCAGGAGACAAGTAGTAGAACTCCCGATGAACAGAGAGAAGAAGAAGAAAGCCGAGCAAGAAGAAAGGAGGAACTGTCAGTTGCACTGGTAGCAGAACAAATAGGCAGCTGGCCAGCAGAGAAAGGAGGTTGGCACAAGAGGAATTAGGGAATAGGAGCCGTAGGAGAGCTTTGTTCATGTTGTTCCCTTCTCTATCTCTCTGTATCTCTGTGTTCTAATCTACTGGATAGGACCTCTTTGTAATCTATTCGGTTAAATCTCATGTTGAGGAGCATTGTAATAGTTTGTTGCCGATAAGTGAATTATAATATGATCAGAGTTTGTTGTTCCCAATATATGTTGTAGTCCAGATTAATTAGTATGGTAGTATTTTAAAATTTTATTGATTGTCTTTCTGAATGTGCTTCTAAGGGATATCACCCATGTAATGTTGCGTTTGATTAAGCTTTGAGATAGTTCTGGTTCATACATATCTAATATGCTAGAGTGATATCAATCTACTCCCAATATTAGTAAGGTCATGACACGCCTCAGGTGAGACTCTCTGCTCCTCGAAGCAGGGTGAAAATGTCAGCGTGGTGTTAGACTATAACGGAACTCCTTGTTGGCCTCTAATCTGAACCCGGGTCTTGCTTAAGAGACCTTTTTCCTTGCCAACAAATTGTTCTATTGCCGGGACCTGAAATTTCATTTGGGAGCTAGATCACGGTATCTCGAATCTTCAAAAGAGAAATACGAAGCTGGTGGGATGACCACCTATATCAGTTCATCACTTAGCAAGCCGAGCTGATACAACAAAGGGAGAAAACGGTCAAAGATCTGGTTCTATTTTCTGAATCCGCCAGCGACGTTTATGACATCTTTTGGGGAAAGTTCCCAGAAGAACTCTATAACTAGTTGCAAAGGCTCCAGATCAAAGTAACCAAAAGAAAGTTGCGGAAAGTCAGTCGTAAGTGGGTGCACGGAGATCTGGTGTCCCTTCATCGGTTAAATACTGAGTTGACCCGAGCTATATATTTCTGGGTGGAATCCACCTTGGACGGATACATAGTGGAGTTTACAACAGAGTGCTACAAGTCCTTTTCGAGGGCAGAGGATATATTCAGATCCGGGTTACGGGGGAAGCTACTGAAGGAGATTCCATTATGGATTAAAGCCTTGATGGTAGACGAAGGACTAATGGTGTTCCAAAAATCTAAGATGGAAGCGTAAAATTCCTGTGCTGGGGGAAGGGACTGAACAGTGAAAAAGGGGAGTATGGGTATGGATGTCAAGACCTATAATAAGCTACGGGAGCGATGAGCACATCGGAGGGCACCGATTGCTGAGAAGTGGAGATAAAGGGTGATAAAGGAGTTAAAGAGACAAGAAAGTAGTCGAAAGGACAAAGAGGAGGTGCCTTAGATGATGAAGGAAGTGGAAATTCAGGTGGGTCCCTAGGATATAGGATGGACCGTTAAAGAAGTTCAGCAGGTGTATAGGAACCTAGCCTAGAGGGAGAAAGGAAAGAAGTCTGATGGAGAAGATGCAGACGCACGCCCCGAGGAGATGTCTGATGTGGAGTTGCACATTGCAGTGGAGAAACTGTTCCAAGAAAGGCCAGAATTCATATCTCAAGGTACTCCTATTCCCCAAAGTTCAAGTAGATCTAGTACCAACCTTCCTCTTGTGCTTTATCAACCACTAAGTGAAAATTTTGTTAAGTTGCGTGAATTAAGCAAGTTGCATAGTATTCAGTCTCCAACAGTAATACACACTGGTAGTAGGATTACTAATGGTACCATTTCACAACCAGGAACCAACGAATTCATTTTAGTAACGCCCACTCAAGTGAACATGGTGAGATCACTTACTCGATACCCAGAGTTATCTGGGAGGGGTAATGACGATGTAGAACATCATTGGTACCTCTGCGAGGCCATATGGAGGGCACAACAGACACCAGATGTGGGGAAGTTAATAGAATTTCAAACCACCCTTAGGGAGAGAGCTCTACGCTGGTTTATAAAGTAGTCTGAAGCTCATCAGAATCTAGTGATGGAAGATGTGAAGAGGGACTTCGTTAAGGAGTTCCAACTGCCCCAAACAGACCAGTAGGGTCTGTCAGAAATGTGGGAAATCAAACAGCGGGAAGGAGAGACTGCTTGGGATCTAATGCAGAGATTCAAAGACACGATTGGAAAACTCAGCTATCCAATCGATTTGAACCATCAGAGGGATTGGTTAGTCAAAACTCTGCTACTCTTGACAAGAACTCCATTAACTCAACAGAGGATCGAGACGTTGCAGGACGCACTGGAGCAAGCAATGAAGATAGAAGCCATGGAAGGTTATCTGCAAGAGTTTAAGGGAGGAACATCAGTACAAGACCCCTCTTTAATGGGGTTGCAACATCAAATAGCGAGCTTGACAGAGAAACTCAAGGAAATTCAACCAATGCGGCCAGAAAGACCGAATGTATGGTGCACACACTATCTAATGGAAGGACATGTGGTAACCGAATGTCCTCGGTTGCAGGGTCAGAATGGGGGAACATTGGCTCATGAGGGGAACAGGGGGCTCCAAAAATGGGAGGATTTGCGCAAATAAACACCCAGGGAATATATCCACCACAACAACAATACATGGGGTTCCCTGCGTAACAAATTCCAACCACTACTGAGTATTGTGAAATATGTAAGAACATGGGTCATCCACCTCGCCTATGCCCTATTTTACAAAAATATTCCACCATTCCAAATAACACATACTATGAGTTCTGTGCCTCAACAACACACAACACAGAGCAATGTAGAGCTCTAGATGCATTGGCGGAACGATTGGACCAGCCTTCATACCAAGTGAATGAGACTCCCTGAGGAAGAGGAGGAGGCATGAGAGGAGGCCAAGCAGGGGGTAGAGGTCTAGTAAGATGTTAATATTGTGACCAAGAAGGACATGTAACCAGGGAATGTCCAATTCCTATAAGACCCTAGTGTTCCCAGTGTTGAGTTAACACGCACGCAACTGAAGATTTCCCTAAGCTCATTAAAAGATGAGAGGAAAGAACTAGACGGAGGGGAACGAATCTGGTAAATGCAGAACCTAGGATAATGGAGACTCATAAAATGTAGAACGTGGCCATAGTGACACGAGGAGGCAAAAGAACAGGGGAATATGCACATACAGTGGACCCGATAAAATTTATCAGGCCAACATCCCCAAAACAACTAATCTAACCAGAAAGAAAGAAGCATTTTTTTCAAGAGGTAGTAGAAACATTTGCCCAAATGGGGGGAAACAAAGGTATTGAGTTACAACAAACCCAAGAAAACAACGAAAACCAAGATATTTCAAGTATTATCATTCAAGAATGGTTCCATCTATTCCTGAAGATTGTTAACAACGCACCAATGTTGGAGCAGCTAAAGCAGAACCTGGAAGGAGTGGTGCAGAAGAACACATGATCAAGGGAATCATCTGACGCAACCCAGAAGTATGTACAGAGAGTGAAAAGAAATAAAAGAAGGACAGGAAAAGAGTTCCGAGTAAACACCCATGTTGCGGGTTTCCAAATTAAAGACACCATGCTTGATTTGGGATCCGATGTTAATATTTTACCAAGGAAAACTTGGGAAGCATTATGAAGGCCAAGATTAACATACTCACTAATCCAACTTCGGATGGTGAACCAATACTGCATTGTGCCCATAGGCAGACTAGAGGAAGTTGAAGTTGATATTGTAGGAGTAAAGACATATACGGACTTTGAGGTCATCGACATCATGGGGGATAAAGATCCTTATCCTCCATTGTTGGGAATTGATTGGGCCTTTGAAAATTATGCAAAAATAGATCTAAAAAAAGAGCTGATGATCTTTGAGGATGGGGAGGTCAGAGTCACTCAGCCACTCGACCCGTATCAAGGTCCAAGCTACACAGAGACTGTAGATAACAGAGAAGATGCTCAGCTTATGGACCATCTTTATCAAATGACCACAGGAAGAAGGGAAGATTACATCAACCCAACAATAGGCGGCTTTGTAAGCTGGATAAGCATCCAAAGCTCAGAATTAGGCTCAGAAATAGCTTGGGATGATTGGCAGCAAGGAGGGTATGAGACCAATACAAGGAGATGCGCCAACATCGGAAGAATCAATTGGATCGGGGTTGAGATAAGGGATTACCCAACCTTATCCAATATGAACGATGTAAAAAATTTCATAACAAAAATATAAGACAAGGTACCAAAAGGACATAGGGTACCACTTATGGACATGGCATTACAGTCCACATCTGCAAGATGGTGGAGTAACCACTGCAACTCACTATCGCAATGGGGCAGAGTTGCAGCAGCATTGAAAGAAATATTTAAGGAAGAGGAAGGACCTCGGGTTAAAGAGAAATACCAAGGGGACTCAGACCACATAAACAATCTAAAGGAATGTGAGGATCAATGGAGAACTACAGGATATCCAGAAGAGCTATGGGTACACAGATTTATCCATTCTCTGGACTTGATTCCATAGGCCTCGTACCTGATGGAAGAAAAGAAAAGAGGGACCAACACATGGTGGGATGTTGCGGATAACTTTACACAATGTTTCTTATTCAAAGGAAAAATAGAATCGGTCACACAAGCTTTGCAGGCTATAAAGAAGGTATTGTTCTTCCCATAAATTCAAAAGGAGGATGAGCAGCCATTTCCGAACCTAGGCGTCAAACAAAAGGTAGCATGTAAAAAGATAAACAATGAAATGGATGATGATAATATAGAAGATCTCAAGCATCTGTATTTTGAAGAGATGGAAGGAGAGAGGGATATCAAAGAAGAACCGACGACAGAAGGGATCCACCTGCTACCATTAAAAACCAAGAAACTAAATATTGGAACAAAAGATAAGCCAAGACTAGCGACAATTGAAGATTATTGGGATGAACAAACAACTAAGGAGATATACAGTCTGCTGCAGGAATATGAGGACTTGTTCCCTTCATCGGTAGTGGAACTAAAGGGAATAAAAGGGGATATGGGGGAGATGCGGGTAATATTGAAGCTTGATGCAAGGCCTGTGAAACATAGACCATATCGTCTGAATCCAAGGGTGAAGGAAAAAGTTAAGGCAGAGATCGACAAGATGTTAAAGGCAGGATTAATATTCCCAGTAGAGGAAGCAGAGTGGGTAAGTCCTATAGTTATAAAGAATAAAAAGGAGAAGTTTGAGATTCGAGTCTGTGTCGATTACAAGAGCTTAAATAGTTCCTGTATCCATGACCCATTTCCCGCTCCATTTAGTGATGAAGTCCTAGACAATTTTGCGAGAAATGAGGCGTATTCATTCACTGATGGATTCTCAGGATACCATCAAGTAAGGATAGCAAAGGAAGATAAGAAAAATAAAACATTCACCACAAAATGGGGCTCTTTCACATATAATGTGATGCC
The DNA here is from genome assembly GCA_034641835.2 of Pinus albicaulis. NCBI lineage: Eukaryota > Viridiplantae > Streptophyta > Pinopsida > Pinales > Pinaceae > Pinus > Pinus albicaulis. The sequence continues at coordinate 1,241,455,770 of CM076580.1, read as the reverse complement.
ATTCGGATTGAAAAATGCACCTGCAATATTTTCTCGCATCATGATAGCTGCTTTCCGAGAGTGCATCCACAAGTTTTTAGAGGTCTACATGGATGAATGGACAGTCTACAACTTATTAAAAGACCATGCAATGTTCTTGAGGATAACGTTTGATAGGTGTAGGCAACTTCAGATCTCGTTGAACCTAAAGAAGTGTATCTTTGCAGTACCATTTGGAACACTGCTAGGACACGTGGTATGTACCCAAGGAGTTTGCATGGACCCAACCAAAGTAGCAGTGATAGTCAACATGGAGGCACCAGAAACAGTAAAACAACTGAATCCGCAATTATGCGAAGATAACAGCCCCTTTAGAGAAGCTATTGCGGAAGTCTGAGCAGTTTCACTAGACAGAGAGTTGCAGAACAACCCTGAATACCCTGAAAGAAAGACTAGCAAGTGTGCCAATATTAGTTCACCCAAATTGGGACAAACAATTTCATGTGCACATCGATGCTTCCAGGGTTGCACTTGGAGCAGTCTTGGCTCAATCGGGGGACACTTCAGTTGACCACCCGGTATATTTTGCAAGTCAGAAATTGTCCACAGTAGAATAGAACTACACCACAACAGAGAGGGAGGCATTGGAAATAGTGTATTCCCTTCAGAAGTTCCGCCACTACCTGTTGGGAGGTACATTTAAATTTTTCACAGAACACTCAGCTTTGAAATATTTGGTAAACAAACTAGTCTTAGAAAGAAGAATCTGTAGATGGATCCTACTCTTCCAGGAGTTCACCTTTGAGGTGATCGTAAAGCCCGAAAGATTGAACGTAGGGCCTGATCACCTGTCTCGACTATAGAATGGAGAAAATGGAGGATCTCTAGGTGATCAGTTACCAGATGCTGATCTTTTCAGAGTAGAAGCCATCCCAGAATATGTGGACCAAATAGTAACCTACCTCACAACATAGCAGTGTCTGCATGAATATACATCTGTCCAAAAAAGACACCTGATAGTTCGAGCTACAGAATATCAACTCATAGCGGGACACCTATATAATATGGGACTGAACCATATTCTTAGGAGATGTGTCATGGACCACAAAAGGGAAGCGGTACTATGGGAATGCCACAGTGGGGTTGCGGGAGGACACGTGGGAGAAAAACCGATGGCAAGAAAGGTACTACAAGTAGGGTTGTGGTGGCCAACAATACATATGGACAGAAAAGAATTTTTTAAGAAATGTGATATATGTCAGTGGATGGGACGACCATCCCATAGAGATGAACTTCCACTTCATCCGATAAAGTATTGGAGCCATTTGAAAAATGGGCAGTCGATTTTGTAGAAACAATTACACCAGCTGCAAGACACTCATAGGCGAGGTACATAATAACGATGACAGACTATTTGACGAGGTGGGAAGAAGCATTGCCAGTAAAAAATTGCACGGCAGAGACTGCTGCCAGGTTTATATTTGAAAAAATAATCAGCTGATTCAGTTTTCCAAAGAGCTTGACCAACGACCAGGGTACACACTTCATCAATGACACCATTAAATCCCTGCTAGAAAGCTTCATGATACAACGTAATAAAAGCAGTCTGTATCACCCGCAAGCCAACGATACGGTAGAAGCATTCAACAAAATACTGGAGAAGGGCCTGACAAAAATATGCAATGTGCAACAGGATGAATGGGATGAGCGGATACCAGATCCTTTATGGGCATACCGAACAACGGTAAAGTGACTGAACAACCAAACACCATTCCATCTAGTATATGGGAGAGAAGCAGTAGTCTCAGCTGAATTCGTCATACCTAGCTCCTAGTCGCAACATCACTCAAACTATCAGAAGAGGACTCACTAAAGGAACGATTGCAAGAATTACAAGGCCTCAAGGAGGAATGATTTTTGGCAGAATTTCATCAAATAGTACAAAAGGATAGACAAAAATCTTGGCATGATCGACACATCAAATGCAAGACTTTTCAGGTCGGGGGAAAATTTATACTCTACAATAGTAAGTACCAAAAGTTCCCAGGGAAACTGCAGATGCATTGGCTAGGGCCATTTTACGCTATAGAAATCAAAGATTTAGGAGCAGTTCGGTTAGCCCAACTGTACGGCCAAGTTATACAAGGATAGGTGAACGATGCACGCCTAAAGCCCTATCAAGAGTAAGTTACTCATTTCCAATTCCAATAACTCTCGCAACCGAGAGCTGTCAGTAGGGTATAATAGCATCAATAACTCTCTCGCACCCGAGAAGAGCATGGATAGGATTTCCACTTTAGAAAAACCAGAAAAATAAGTACAGTTGTGTTGCGGAGACCTCAACGCAACCAATTGTGGTCGGGGAAGGGTAGTGTCCAACGTGTCATCCACGTCAGATAGAAAAGCGTGTCGAACATCAGCCCATCACCATTACGCGTAGTACCCGTGTCAGTCCGTAAGATTACCAAGATTTGGAAATAATTGCCATAGTTAGCATCACCCATACCGTATTAAATTTTCCATAATGAGGCATAACCACCAACCATCGCTTCTGTGCAAATCCTGAAGCCACAGTCAGCATTGTCAGAACCCACCTCAACCGGTAACTAATCACATGATTGTAGCCACATACAAGGCCAGGGGGAAATTGATTAATTATGGGCTCTCATCAACCTCAACCGTGCCGGTTAATTACATAACCCGCATGCAAAGAAGCGCGATAATGATGGAAAAATCTGAGTTAGAACCAGAAACATCCAAGGGAGCAAGAGAAGCAGAACCATAAGAAGAGTGGAGAGGGCACACAGAAGAAAGAATTCAAGAGAAAAGAGAAGGAGTTGTTCTACAGGTGTATCATAGAAGAGCCATAATGACAAGAGCAATCCCAACACTTGCGGAGCAAGAGCTCAATAGCGGAGTTCAAAAGATGGAATCACTAGTGGAGAAATACGACAGTGCGTCATTGATCGACGCCGACCTCACGGACTCTTTCGAGTTTCCAGCAACGAAAATACAAGTATATATGGAGAATTATACCACAAAAGCAGGGTAGCAAGTGGCAAGAGTCCTACTAGAGTTCTGGGGCATTCAACAGTCTACCATACTGAACTTAAGGAATCTCCCGGTGTTCGGTGTTACAGGCGTTGCAATGCAGTGCACCAAGTTCTTGTTGAGCAGAATTCATAATGGTTCGCTATGGCCAGGGAAAGAAATCCCAATTCATGTGGAGGACATCCACGGAGTTAAGCTGGGACTTTGTCAATGGAAGGGAGGGATGTCTCAGCAGCTTTCCAGACTGTATCCAAGAGGGCGAAGAAGACCGGAGATAACGACTACTACACAAAGTACGACACCAAGAGGGGGGAGAAGGAGCCAAAATAGACTTGATAAACAAGCTAGAGGTCAAGTTCGCCTGTTACTTAATTGCAAGTAAAATGATGAGGCACTATACAAAAGGAGAATGCACGCTGGATACGATTTTGGTTGCGGAGCATTGTGTCCAGGGGGCACAACTGAACTGGTGCTCATTTTTGTTGAACGAGTTGTTCGAAGCTTGCGAGGACAACTACAAGAGGGCAACTGGATTCATCTACGGATATCTAATTATGGCACTAGAAATGTGGAAATGGACATTTCCAGGCATTCAAGTACCTGTGGAGATAGCAATAGGACAACCCTTGGCAATGAAGTTCGTTCCTTGGAAGGTTTTAGGGGATCCTAGCACGAAGGAAGTAAACACAAAAGCTTTCAGAGTATGGTACAACCAAATGGTTGATGCGTGATGAGTCAACAAAGAGTCCCAAGGAGTCTGCTGGATGGTTATAGCACATAGATATGGTTTGGGGTTACCCACAAGCAAACCTTTATCAGGCCAACATGCGTACCAGAATCGACTTTCAAAATGAAGCCATTAAAGTTCTGAATTGATGAAACAACCTTCCACACAGAAGTATGTTCCTGGCTAGGAGTAATAATGGAGGTTAGAAGTAGAGTCTAAACCTATATATTTGATGTGATACTGCCAAACCCACTCCTGGGAGAGACTTCAGAGCAGACAGTGACTAGGATGGCGCAGTTGCATCTATCCCCAATCATTGAGCAGTTGAACACAAAGTTACAGAATTTTAATAAAGTAGTTCAAGTGTTAACAAGTGATTCCACTGCATTTCCTACATTTTTAGAGTTTCAAGCATCCCACTCCAAACCATCTTCCGCCACGACCTCCCTAATAGCACCAATACCCAAAATTCTGTTTAGCTCACCACCCCAGCGACTACAGCGCTGGTCAGAAAGACTAAAGCTGTGAAACCCCCAGTAGCAACACCAAAAGCAAAAAATGCCAAGATCGCAGTATCTAGTACAGTGGTTGATGTCACAAGGGATGATCAGCCATGACCTTTGAGTATAGGAGTACCGATTAGGGAAGAACCTGTAGTGGAACCCCAGGTGACCAGGGGGATATCACCCATCAACCCCCTAGATTTCTTAAATATTTGCATATCTCCACCTCGCATTCACCAAAAATCGGCCCCCACCTCTCCACCATTCAGGAACCACCCAATACCACGCCCTTCACTTCATTAGCCACTGTATTAGACCCAATCATCAGAGGAAGACCAAATGAGGACCCTGAGGTAGAAGTTAACTCGGGTACAACAGAAGTACCCCTAGTTGGCCAAACCCTGGTTCAGCATGCCACGTTCATAGAGCTTTTAAATCAGATAGAACATTATATGGAAGAAACAGGTGCTTCGATCCCCGAGCAGAGTCCACTCCAGTAGGCTAATATGATAGCCCAAGAAATGCCACCCGATATAAACATGGCCAACTCTAGTAATCGGCTACTGCAAAAAACACCACCACAGTCACCGCAGGCACAATTAGCAAAATAAATTGCCAATGGACAACCAATTCAAGCACAATGACCAGATCAAGGAACCTTTGGTGCTAAGAGCATGGACACATGGGGAACAACCCAACTATACCTGTTAATTTAGAAAGCAACACAAAAAGTAGAAGGACTTCACTCAGAGCTCTAGCAAAGATGCAAACAACAACAATTACAAATCAGCACGCTTACTGAAGAGCGTGAACAACTGAGGACAAAAAATGGTAATCTACAAGAACAACTGGAGACAGTGACAAGAATATTCCGAGACATTTGGCCCACAGTAACGGCCAACAACAACCAAATACCAGAAGGGATAAAGGAGAATGATATAGTTGAACGCTCGGTGCACATTAGGGTGGCATGCTCAAACCTCCATAAGGAAAATGAGGAGCTCAGAGTAGCATTGGCGGCTCGACCCGTGTTTCCAGACCCAACGGTTGTATACACAGGGTAGATATCCGAGAGATGGAGCCAGGTGAAAAAAATGCAGGAAGTTCTGAGTATTGCAATGAAAGAAGCGTATGACCCACTGAAGGGTCTACAGGAATGTTTGACCTCACTCACACTGAAGTCTCAATCGGTTTCATTATAGCTACAAAAATTATCAAGGGAGATCCAGGAGGCCACAAACCCTACTGGACTCGACCAACTGTATGCTCAAGCGGACGCTCTAGAGGTCCAGATACAACAGATTGAAGAAAGCTCAACTGCAGCAAAGTAAGCCCTCCGAGAACTGAGACAGTCGATAAAAACTAGTGCCCAAACAATGCAACGACTGGTCTCCAAGGCCGATACAAAAATCCATAACGTTTTCAGTAGCCTACCAGCTGTTTCAGGGGAGGAAGTGGTCGTGCAAGTCACAACACAAACTAAATCGCTCATGCAAGGATGACATCACACCCTGAAAAAATTTTAAGAACTCAAGGCATCAGCTCTAACATAGGTCCCATAATTGGGGCCCTTGTTTGGACAGTCGGGAGAAAGGGGACAAGTAGAGCAGAACGCAGGGTCGAGCAAACCGATGGAAATAGAGACAGTGAAACGTGATTGACTTAAGGTGAGTCAATAGGATGTGGTCGGGGCCTATTGGGGCCCTTGTTTTGAAATAAAATAGTTTTGAGTTGCGGATAGTATGTGGTAGGAGGAAACCATGGTAGGCATAGAGATGTCAAGGTCGCAAAGGAGTGAAGAACAGGTGGCATGGTTGTTGCGGGAGAAAGCACAGATGGTAGAAGAACGTGGCAGGAGACAAGCAGTAGAACTCTCGATGAACAGAGAGAAGAAGAAGATAGCCGAGCGAGAAGAAAGGAAGAATTTTCAGTTGCGCTGGCAGTAGAGCAAATAAGCAGCCGGCCAGCTGAGAAAGGAGGTTGGCATAGGAGGAATCAGGGAACAAGAGCTGTAGGAGAGCTCTGTTCATGTTGTTCCGTTCTCTATCTCTTTGTATCTCTGTGTTCTAATGTATTGGATAGGACCTCTTTGTAATCTGTTCAGTTAAAGCTCATGTTGAGGAGCATTGTAATAGTCTGTTGCCGATAAGTGAATTATAATATGATTAGAGTTTGCTATTATTAATATATGTTTTAGTCCAGATTGATTAGTATGGTAGTATTTTAAAATTTTATTGATTGTCTTTCTGAATGTGCTTCTAAGGGATATCACCCATGTAATGTTGCGTTTTCTTAAGCTCTGAGATAGTTCTGGTTCATACATATCTAATCTACTAGACTGATATCAATCTACTCCCAATCTTAGTAAGGTCGCGACAAACCTCGGGTGAGACTCTCTGCTCCTCGGAGCAGGGTGAAAATTCCGGCGTGGTGCTAGACTACAACGTAAATCCTTGTTGGCCTCTAATTTGAACCTGGGTCTTGCCTAAGAGACCTTTTTCCTCGCCAACACCTCTGTACCGCATATTATCTCTCCTAGGTATACTATATTCCACCCCCCTTAAGCATGTTTCGTCCCCGAAACATGAGAAGAAAAAAAATAATAATATCTACTCAAAAGAGTAGTCCACTTGTACCATGCACTTGCATTTATCCATCCCAGAGAAAGGTGAAAACTTGATCTAGTTGGTGCCTCGATCACTTGAGATGGAAGTTTATTTTGGTAGTTCCCATGTATTTATGTGTGTTAGGGCCCTATATTACTAGTGTAGTCCCTTATTGTTGTTAGTGTAGCCCCCTTATTGTTATTGTTGTACCCATGTAGTACCCATATGGTTATCATTGTGCCCCATAATAGCCCACTATTATTATTGTTGTGCCCTTACATTATTATTGTTAGGTCAGCTAGGATTATATTGTGACCCCTTAGACTCCTTGTTGGCTTGAGGGTTCTTGACCTAGGTTCGGTGTGCAAGGTTTGCCAACAAACCCATATACTACTGGAAATTTCGGCAGTGACCCACTTGTGCAGGTCATAGTCTCACCCGAAGTAGTATGGGTGGGTGTTGGAACCAGGTTTCCGCACCCTGAGAAAGGAAGGGTAAAGCAAGTAGGGCTGCATTCTGTTCTGAATACCTTGTCTTTGCGCAGGGTTAAATATGTATCCAATTACATCCATGTGCACTAGATCTACAATTATATGTTTTTCATAACATCAACACAATGTTACATAACCAGAACAAAACAGATCTAGATCCAATTCAATACACATACTTTCGCAGCATGATATAACCGGAGCGCAAATCCAATCATTCAATATTCGGACGTTCGCGGCGTAAAGATAGAAAATGCATAACACGGTAATTACCTGCGCAATTAATTCAACGATACTCATAGATTCGGATCTAATAATCCTGCGTATTCATTCATTCATCAACCTTTCCTTACAATTCCCTTCCCAACTTTGTGCACACGGCAGCGGTGGTTCGCACATAGTTGGACTCAGGATCTCGCGCACACGACGGCGAGTCTGTTTCCCCAAAAACCCAAACTGGATCTCTTACACAACGGATCACATCAATAGCTCATCAAATCCTACCTCTTACAATCCGAAATGCCTCTCTATTTATAAAAATCTAGCTTTAACATTCCTATGGTCCGCAACCCATGGTTTTCGGACCCCCTAGTTTACCCTTTAACCCATTACAATGCGTTTGGGGCTTTGACCCACCCTAAAACCCCTGCGCTATACTAAATATAATAAAAAATAACCAAAATGGACTCGTTTTTGTAGCTTGTTAGGAGACCCCATTCCAACAACCCCCCCCAACACAATCTTGTGACTTGTCTCGAGTCACTTTGGTGGCGTGATTTCAACCTATGTGCTGCAAGGTAGCCAAGGTGCGAAGGAGTGGTGGAAGCACTTGCTTGCTTTGGGCCGCAATGTGTTGCGCAATATTAATCATCGTCGGAGAAGCAGGGCCCATCAAGATCCGCACCAACTTTTTCCAACAACGGTGGGGGTGTGCAATGGCGGACTGCGCATCATGTGCATGTTGAGGTGCAACATCGGACCATGGTTTCAACTTTTTGCACACAATATTCTTGGAGTGACGAAGGTCCTCAATCCGCTGTATGGAAACTAGGCATTGTGCGGGGGCGGGGGGAGGTGTGGAGGCCCGAACTTGATCTATAACATCTTCTGTCTGCTTTCAATTCCCATTGGGCATGCTCAGCGTGGGGTGGTCTTTGTGCTATCGTCCATAGCCATTGCGTAGCCTCTTCAAGCAATTGGGCTCCCTACGCCAGTTGTTCCTCGAATAATTCGTGTTGCGTTAGTGACCACGACAATTCGCCGGGCTCTTTCTTCGCGAGGCATGACATACGCTTGCGCCTTTCTCGGTCATGACGGTGCACTTCTTGCATTACTTTGGTAGAAAGTCTTTGTAACTATATAGTAGATAGCCGCGCTAAGTCTACTTGAATGTCCCCGATAATCGGTTCATAAGTGTGAATTATGGCGGTGCGAGGGAGTAAACATACGTTGCTTCTAGTGGGCGGGGTTTGGAAATGGCGGAGACATTTGCGGCGAGTCCCCGTACGCAAAGTTCTCGTTTCGAACTTGTTTCGCGAGATAGTCCTTTCGAGAAGCAACCCATGCGCACTCCTATTACCGCACTCGGCGTCTCCCTCGGTCCTCTTATCGGTTCCTCCTATGAGTTGGGATCCATAACGAAAAGATGAAAATTATATAACGTATGAATAAGTATAAAAACCATAATGCGAGTAGCGATGCCACTTGATAGGTGAATAAATAGCCCGACCCAACGTCTTCCGACCCATCGCGCGCCCAATTGAAGCTACTTAATGGCGAGGTGGCTCGCATGTGGCACGTAGCCTCGATCTCGTCGAACCGTGCTTATCATAAATGGTGATATTGATGATCTGCCGCCCATTTTTTGTGTTTGTAAGTGTCTTTTCTCATTAACTCGGGATGTGCTCGATGTTCTTTCTTTGCATCCAAGGTCGTATCCACCCGAAATGTCGGAGCGTGGCTGATTTTTTTGACGTTGTTTTCGTATCTTGACGAGAGGGTTGTCACGAGGAAAACCCGCACAGGCGATTGGGAGTCTTTTCGAAGCATTTATGCCGTTCGTGGATGGAAAAATTCTTATGTGAGACGAGCGCATCATACATCCGTAGGTGGTTTATTTCTCGAGATGCTCGCAGATTCTCCTAGATACACAGATTGTAGACGAGTCCGTAATCCTATACACGGCGAGGTCGGTAGTACTGTCTGGTAAGTACGGTTGGGCAAGGGTCGAGCGCACCCTTGAGTGTTGCGCATCAACAGTAACCACGTGGGTCGGCCCGACCTTGGGGCCCATCCGGCTAAGGGCGGTTTCTATGTGCAAGATCACCCTACTTGAATACTTCCTCCGGGTAGGGGATACGGTCCTTGCGTGGGTGTTTCATATCGGGTTAGTGGTAGTGCTTCGGACCTACATTCCATGAAACCCTTAGGCTTCGCGAGCTTCTAAGTGTCATCTACGTTCTCTTGGCAAGGCAAGGTTCTTTCTATGGTAGAGATGCGACGAAATTTTCTCTACGCCCGAAGGTCGCGAGCGCTGAAATCTCATGCGATCGGCTACGCAATTCTCCCGACCTCCTCATCGGAGTCGAAGAAACATTCATTGTACTTTTCCCAATAGAGCATCCCTTCATTCGTGGGGTTAACCTTGATCTCCATCTTCAGTGCGGTGATATTATAAATACGATCTAATTCTTCCTTTGTAGTGGTGAAAGCCTCAGATACACGTGTACCTTCCGCAGAGGATCCGGGGGTACTATGACATGCGTGCCTTTGCTTTCAAACACCATGCTTTGTTTCTTGAGGTTGATAATACCTCCCATGTCCATCGCCAGAGTCCGGCCCAAGAGATGGTGGTAGGGTCCATGTCTTCAACTATTTCAATGACTTCAAAGTCGGTTAGGACTCTTACTCTCCCGCAATGTCAACCATAACTATTGGTAACCTACCCCGAGGGAATGATTTTCCGTTGATTTGCCATGCGCGAGCTGAATGATAGTGGACCATTCTAATTTGGGCTTTCCCATCCATTGCCATGTATTCTTAGGTAGAACATTGGCATCGGATCCAAGGTCTAGGATAACTTTGATCCATTTCATAGTCTACGATTTGTGCGGTTAACCGCATCTCTCTCCCATGTCGTTTCTTAGAAATTTGTATAGTTTGTGTACGTCCTTGGTTTCGGGGAATCAAGGTGGGCCGAGTCTGCGAGTATTCATCAAGGCTAGGAGGTTTCTTACGACCTGTGGGTTCTGGAGCAACTTTAGACATGCCTTCAAAAAGGTTTCAATGTCTTCCTCACTTTGATCTTTCGCGTAGGGGCGCTAGTAGTGCTTTGTTCTTCTACAAGATAGTTCTTTGCTTCCCTTGGTGTCTAGCTCCGCTATGTGTTATGAATCTAAACTTGGGATCCGCTTCTCGTAGCTCGGTTTTAACCCTCTGTACATTCACGCATAGGGTAGGCTACTTTTCTGCATTCTAGCTATTAAGATCGGACGCGGTCTTCTACCTCATGGTCCCATTTGTTTGCGGTATTTACATGATGGCTTGGTGGGATTAGGGCATTATATGGAAAAAGTGTCCCTGCTTTCCTCCACGATTATAACACATTAGTCGAGCCTCGTCCTTGGCCTCGTGCTTCCTCCCCGACCTCCTTTGCCTCGGAGCCGGTGATCCTCCAAAGTGTGCGGCTAGTCTTGGCGATGCGAGGGTCGATCGCACCCGATATAGGTTCCCGCGATCCATCATCAAGTCATACGTTCGGAAATTTCCGCTCTTCATGTCCTACGGATCGATAGAATCGACACCATTGTTGTTTAGCTTTGGGACATACTCACCCGGCCAAGGGCAATGGTTCGTATCGTGTAGGCACGCTACCCGACAATAATCACACCATAGCACTGGATACGCTTGATTCTAGTCGCAACGAGACGGGTTCCCTACTTACCCTTGGGCATAGCGGGCTAGGTCCTGCGGCTTGCATATAATCGGTTCATAGAGGGCACTAATCCTTTGTGTGACCGAGACACTCGGCAACGTATACACCGAGAGATCCACGTAGATGTCTTTTCCTCGCTCTTTTCGTAGGTTCTCGCTGTCTCTATGTGCATAGCGAGTTGTTGCTAGATTTGTTGGACTCCTATCGAGGTATCCTCCCAGGGGAGAAGCTTCTAAATTCATAGCGGCTTCTACGGCTTTTTCGTGCAATTCAAAGGTACGTTGATTCATTGGTGTGCACGGGTGAGGTAACAACATGGCGATGAACCATTGCGTATGTTGTCTATCATCATACTCAAACCCTCCTTCCCTACTTTCCTTATTTAACCATTGATTCGCCTCCCATGCGATTCGCGATGCCTTGTACGAAGTCCTTTACGTACTCGCTACTAGCCGGGAATAAGACTTCGGCTTGTGGAATTGTTGCTTTTAAAGAGCATCCTTAATATCCTGAATGGAGCGCGTTCCGTGCAGGCAACATATCGCATATACCAATCGATAGCTCGTGTCTTTGAATACTAAAGACTAATTTGCGCCCTTTTTATTGTATCACTTTCCACTGTCGCACGAGTCCGGACATAGTACGAAAAGAACCAAAATCGATCCATGTCCTCATCTCCTACCCCTTTGAAGGTAGGTAGTTTCAAATATGCAACCATATCACTATCGGGGACGATGACCTAGGAAAATTCTTACCCTTGCGTGCCCTAGGTGGTGATGTAGCTAGTTCCTTTACCGGACTATAGGCGACCTTCCTCCATCAAGGTTGAGTCGATAATACCTACTCGCGTGTCGCACTCCCGTCACGGATCCGAGGTCATTCGGTCGGTATAGGCTACATAGAATGCTCTTCTCATACAACAACTTCTTGATCGGTAATGGTAACGTCCTCATAAACTTACCCTGGAATCCTTTGAAGAATCGTCGCTTTCGGCCTCGGAGTATGATACAAATTGATTAATGGAAAACTCTTTCACAAAGCCTCCTAGCACATTATCCACCCGGTGATCCACCGCGTGTGTAATAGTATTATCGGTTCTTTCCAGCATGTCGAAGTAGATGCGAGTCAGGCGGAGTGACTCGCTCATCCTTCCGAGCCTTACGGAATTCTACCAACTGGCCGACCACTCGTGAAGCTCAATTGCAAAGGTTACAAAGATTATTTCGTAGCCTTCGGTAAGAACATACCTATTTTTCCACCTTTCCGCCATTAACTTTTCACTTCGGTTTTTCTTTTATTGCAAACTCCTGGATCTTGCCTTTCGAACTAGTCCTCGATCTCTTTTCTTTCGCTTCCGAGTATTCTCTTGTCATTACCCGATCCCTTTCTCGGATCCCTTACAGTCGCGGCAATGGAAACATTTGTTGGCTTGAGGTCTACGACCCGAGTTTGGTGTGCAAGGTTTGCCAACAAACCCCTATAATGCTGGCCCTTTCGGCGGTGACCCGCTTGTGCGTGTTTGGTCTCACCCGAGGTAGTATGAGTGGGTGCTGGAACCGAGGTTTCACACGTGAGAAAGGAAGGGTAAGGCAAGCGAGTTGTCGTTCTAAACCGATTACCTTGTCTTTGCGCGAGGGTTAAATATGTATCCATTTGCATCCACATGCACTAGATCTACAATTATATGCTTTTCATAACATCAACACAGCGTTACATAACCGGAACAAAATAGATCTAGATCCAATTCAATACACAGGGACTTTCACAGGTATGATATAGCCGGAGCGAAACATATCTAATCATTCAATATTCGGACCTTTGTAGTGTAAAGACGAAGAAAATGCATAACATAGTAATTACTAGAAATTCATTCAACGAGTACTCACTGATTCGGATCTAATAATTACGTGTATTCATTCATTCATCAACGCCGTTCCTTACAATTCCCTTCCCAACCTCGCACACACGGCGAGCGGGGGTCCGCACATAGCTAGACTAGGATCTCCGCGCACATAGCCGCGTAGGATTCCATTCCCCAAAAACCCAAACGGATCGCTTACACAACGGATCGCATTAATAGCTCATCAAATCCTACCTCTTACAATGCGAAATGCCTCTCTATTTATAATAATCTAGCTTTAACATTCCTATGGTTCGCAACCCATGGTTTTTCGGACCCCTAGTTTACCCTTTAACCCATTACAGATGTGTTCGGGGCTTTGACCCACCCCAAAACCCGATGCGCTATACTAAATATAATAAAAAATAACAAAAATGGACCAGTTTCTTAGCTTGTTAGGAGACCCCATTCCAACACTCCTATATATAGAAAGGAGGTTTTTTTCATTTGTATCATCGAAGAATTTTTCATTTATGTATTGTAAAGGAGGTTTCCCTTGAAGTGGCTGATTTCTAAGGCTTTGATCTCTCTTTTCTTCTATTTTCGAAGCATTTGTTTTAATAACATTTGGTATTAGAGCTTTGGATTCTAGGGTTTCATTTGCTTTCAAACAAGTCATCCTGGAATTTTCTCTATAATGTTTTTTCTACGAAGGTTTAGATGCTACCCATTTGCGAAGAAATCCCGGGGAAATTCGTGTAAAAATTTTAGATCTTGGTTCGCAATATTTGTTTGGAGATATGATCTGTGGAAGTTAGGGTTTTACGAGGCTCCCCAATTTCATCGCAAAGAGGTGACCTTGGGAAACGCGTCATAAATATCTCTATGAGCATTGGATTGGAATTCTATAAAAAGTGGTTGAAATTACGGGGTTGAATTTTCTTGTGTATCGATTTAAGAACGAAGGAGGAAACAAAGGTGCATTTTGCATTGTACAAATTCGCTCTCTTGAACCGGTCCATAATTAGGTCCTTGTGGGGAGATTGGGTATAACTTTGTCTCGAAGAATCCAAATCGAGGCCGCACTGTGGCATTGGAAAGAATATTTATAGGTCTAATAAAGAATGAAGATAAAAAATCTTGGGGATTCGAAATCATATAGATACGTCGGATTCAATATCAAGCTCCTCAAAAAGCAAGAAAAAAGGGTGTATAAATTGCATAAGTCTTGTTTGGAAAGATCAGTTTGAAGGGATTCCAAGGGAATATTGAAGCACATATATCAGTATTGGGTTCTAAAATGGCCCCTAAAAATATTTCAACACCCATTAAGCCCTAAGAAGGCTCTACTATGACTCATGAAGAGGAAGAAGTGCAACATGATATATCGAAATTACAAGAACAAGTGAAACAAATTTCACTCTCGCAAAGAGTAATGAAAAATGAAATGGAAGATAAGATGGACGGTTTGAAGAAAGATGTGGAAGCTAATATGGATAGTTTGAAGAAAGGAGTGGAAGCTACGATGGATGGTTTGAATAATTGTATGGAATCTAATATGGATGGCGTGGAAGCTAATATGGATGGTGTGGAAGCTAAGATGGATGGTGTGGAAGCTAAGAAGGCAACATGGCATCTAAGATGGATGGTTTGAAGAAAGGTGTGGAAGCTAAGATGGATGGTTTGAAGAAGGACGTGGAAACTAAGATGAATGGTTTGAATAATGGTATAGAAGACAACATGAAATATTTTAAGAAATACATGGAAGGTTTGAAGGAAGGTTTGGCGAAGTTGGTACAAGAAAAGATTCCTAATGGCGAAAAAAGTAGTAGAGGAAACTCATGATGAGAAAAAAATAAATCTTAATCATGGTTTCATGGACTCTAATGTTATATTTAAGACCCACCATATTCCAAAGATAGATATGAGGAAGTTTGATGGAAAGGATGTGATAACTTGGATACTACAAATGGACAAATACTTTGAGCTCCATAATACACAAAATACACAAAAGGTATGCATTGAAACTTTATATTTAGAATAAAATCAGTTTATATGGTATCGATGGCTTTTGTTCTCGTAAACCACTGGGTCACTTGGTCGATCTTATGAGGAAATGATTGCACATTATGAGGATACAAATAGAAACACCTTCTTTAGCCATTTGATAAATATCAAACAAAAAGGGTCAATGATGGAGCACATCGAGGACTTCCAAAAATTGAATATAAGGGTAAATAATATTCTATAGGAAGATAGGATTGATGTCCTTATAGGGACTCTAAAGGATAAAATCCAACATGAGGTTCACCTTTGGGAGCCCGATACATTGGAGAGGGCATTCAAGTGAGCAAGAAAAAATGAAAGAAAAGTTATGACGACAAGGAAGCCTACTACTTACAACTATAAATATGGAAGTGTTGCTACTCCTATACTTCTACAACCTACAATATTGACACCACAAAAATTGGAAGAAAAAAAGAGAAAAAGGGAATTTCTATCGTTGTGATAGAAAATATACTAAAGGTCATAAGTGTCTTTGAAAGAAAATATTTTACATAGATTGTGAAGAGGAGGAAGAAAAGGAACAAGGAACTTCAAAAGAAGAGGGTATACACCGAGGAACCAACCGTAGCGGAAGAAGAAATGAATCTAACCATATCCTGTAATGCATTGATAGGAATTACCACTCCTCAAACTCTCAAGATAGAAGGACATATCAAGAATAAAAATTTAATATTGCTTATTTATTAGGGTAGTACCCATAATTTTATTCATTGTAAGGTAGCCAATGAAATGAATTGCTTCCTATGCACGGCGCCGGAGTGTCAAGTGATGGTGGAAAATGGAGGAACTATAAATTTCTCTGAAAGTGCCATAATATCAATCTAACCATGAGGGAATATGTATTGAATAGTCCAATTATTTCCCATTCAATGGGTGGTGTTGATGTTGTACTAGGAATACAATGGTTACAATCTTTGGGGACGATATCTTTTAATTTTCAAGGACTTTTCTTGAATATTTTTTTGGAAGGAAAGGAAGTTGAATTACGGGGTATACGCAACGAAGCCGACAAAGATAATAAGATATAATGTCATAAAAAATATTATAAATAAATATCAATGAGTCATCATTGCATAGTTATGATCACTAGAAGTTCCAACATCAAAATCATTTATTTCTCCGGATCTCCAAAAAAGTGTTGGAAAATCATTCCAAGGTGTTTGAAACTCTCAAAGGACTCACACCTATTCGTGATCATGATGCGATATTAATTTCATTCCGGGAAGTAGTTCCTCATAACATCGGGCCTTACGGATATCCTTTTGTACAAAAGATCTAAATTGAACGCATGATTGCGAAATGCTAGAGGTCGGTATAATTCAACCTAGTCAAAGTTATTTTTACTGCTCCACTATTATTGGTGCACAAAAGGATGGATCATGACGCATGTGTCCGGATTATAGGAAGCTCGGTAAGATCAATAATAAAGATAAATTTCCCATTCTCAAGTGATTGATGAATTATTGGATGAATTACATGGAGCAATTTATTTCACCAAGTTGGATCTCTGTGTTCAGAAATCATCAAATTAGAATGCATACTAAAGACATTCGAAAACAACATTTCGAACTCATGAGATTCATTATGAATTTTTGGTCATGCCCTTTGGCCCGACAAATGCACCTTCTACATTTCAAGGGTTGATGAATTCCATTTTCAAACCCTTAGAAAATTTGTGTTAGTATTTTTTTATGACATACTAATATACAATAGTTTTTGGAAGGATCATGTTCAACATTTTGACGGGGTGCTCAAACTATTAGAGGAGAAACAATTATATGCAAAAACATCCAAATGTTTCTTTGGGGTACAAGAGGTGGAATATATGGGTCATATTGTATCTTAGGAGGTGTTAAGGTAGACCCTAACAAAATTAAAGCAATTAAGGAATGGAAATTCCCCACAACCATAAACCGATTGCGAGAGTTTCTCGAGTTAACGGGGTATTATCGCAAGTTTGCTAAGAATTATGGGAGAATTGCAATATCTCTAACAAAATTATTGAAGAAAGATGCATTTTAATGGAATCTTTGAAAGCAACTAAGGCCTTTGAACATCTTAAAGAAGCAATGTGCCAAAGCAACGGTGCTTAGCTTCCACCGAGACTTCACAAAAACCTTTATTGTGGAAATTGATGCCTCGAGAAATGGAATTGGTCTTGTTTAATGCAAGAAGGAAGACCCATTTCTTTTTGAAAGTCATCCAATAAAAGGAAATTATTTACATAAATCTATTTATGATAAGGAAATTTTGGAAAATACTACATGCACTAAATAAATGGTGGCCTTACCTAATGGGAAGACACTTCAAGGTAAAAATTTATCATGATAGTCTTAAATACTTTTTTGAACAAAGATTATCTTCAAAAAGAGAAGAAAAAAGAGGTCAAAAAGATGTTGGGTTATGAATTTGAAATCATCTACAAAAAGAGAGAAATGGAAACTAAATGCTGCTGACGATTCATTCTCAAGAAAGGATGAGAGGATGTGGAAGCATTATTTTTTTCCATTTACTGTATCTAGCTTTGATTGGATAAGCTGAAGCAAAGGGAGGAATGGAAGAATGACGAAGAAGTATGGAAACTCATTTCAAAATTTGCGGCAAATATCCTAGTACATATGGTATACGTTTGGTTGGAAAAATGATTCCTTATGATACAAATATCACTTATATGTTGTAGAAATTCCCAACTAAAACAAAATATTCTTTTGGAATTTCACGGCTCTCCCTTAGGAGGACACTCGGGATTTTTAAAAACTTACCACGGGGTGAAGAAAGATGGGATGGCCTTAAATCTGATATTCAAAAGTTTAGTATTGTGAGGCCCATTTTGTTTTTCCATCGAAAATAAAGTTGAGACAATTAAGACCACGAGAGTGAGTCACAACCTTTATCCATTCCAAATCAAAGTTGGGAGGAGGTTTCAATGGATTTTATCACATGTTTACCTAAGTCGAAGGAAAGAGTGTCATCATGGTGGCATTTGATAGAAATTACCAAGTATGAACACTTTTGTGCATTATCTCATCCATTTTAAAGCAAGTACAGATGCCTAACGCATTTATGGAAACAATTCAAAAAGCTGACATGGAAACCCAAAAGATTATTGTAAGCGATAGAGATCATTTTCTTTGGAAATTTTTGGACATAATTATTTTCTTGTTTGGGTACTCAACTAGCTCATAGCTCATCTTATCATCCTCAATGCGATGGAGCAAAGGCGATACGGTAGAAAAAATGTTTGGAAGGATATCATCGTTGCTTTTGTATACGATCCAGCAAACACGATTGTCAGTCAGTTCTTGTTGAATCTCAAATGCTTTGCATCTTTTCCATACACTTTTCTGTACAGCTTTCTCATCACACGGACCTCCCAAGTTGTCGAAATATCATTGTGATATTAATTTGCAGAGCATACGACTATGGTTTTTAACTACATATTTTGTGTCTGTATTTGTTTGATTTAGATTTTGCTCATTTTCAGTAGCTGCCGGAATCTTGCCACTTTCCGCTTGTTCTTTGCCAACTTTCCAGCGGCCATTTTGTGAAACTCTATGTTATAGGTGTCTTCGGGGAGAAACGAGCCACATGGGCAAGTCGAAAATGATGTGGACATGGATCGTGTCCTATTGGCTCGAGAAAATTCATCTAGGGAAGGTACACGGTCCAAAGGTGGCCAAATGGAAGTCAACCGTAGGGTTCCACGGTGACGAGGACTACGATGTGCGATGTCACGATGGAGATCCATATGGCCGTTTCTGGATTGCGGAAGACAGAGTCAACCGCCGTGCATGGCCCCATAATGCGCGAATTCAAACATCCACTCCTCATAGATTTTACTCTCCAACGCGGCCATGATCTAGATCTTTGGACGTAATGGCTTACGTGTTCTCCATCGGCACAAACTTCGAATTAGTTATATTTTATTTGTTATAAATAACGCATTTGCATATGCATATTAGATTAGTCTCGATTAGTACGCTACTGTGTAATGTAATTACGCTGCCTTTGTGCTCAGTAATATCACCTTTACGTTATGGCAGCATTTTTAATATAATAAGACTGCGGCTGTGAGCCACACTTGTACAAGGTTACTGTGCATTATTGTATAGTTCTTGTTTTATTTCTTTAAAGCTCATTGTGCCATAATCCATTCACATGTTTGTACATTGCATCTTTCATGGTATATATGCTTCATTTACATTTATAATCTTTCATGCTTTCCATTTTACTTGTCTTTCATGTTTTATATTATTATTGATAAGCTGATCGGTGTTTTGTTTCGGAGTTATAAATAGGCGGCCCGAGCATTTGCATAACTTTTTGACTAATGACATGGAGTCACGTGTTCTGCTGCTAATTTGTTTTTCTTGGTTGTGTTTAATTTCGGTCTTGCTTTGTTTAGTTCGGTTTGCTCATTTGCTTCGGTAGTTAAATTTTAGATATATTAAAGCGCTCATAGCATCTTCGGTGCCTCCGAAAGCCACGAGAATGTGAGTCGATGGTGAGGGATTGTATTATGAAATGTGTAGTTTGATATTAGTTTCCTTTAACGCAGTTAGAAATATTAAATTGTGCATGACATCTTCGGTTACCTCCGAAAGCCACGGTGAATTTCGGGTAAGGTGAGTGAGGATTGAATTATGAATGTGTAGTTTGATATTAGTTTCCTTTTACGCAAGTTAGAAATATTAAATTGTGCATGACATCTTCGGACCTACCTGCTGAAAGCCACGAAATTTGGAGTGATGGTGAGGGATTGAATTATGAATGTGTGGTTTGATATTAGTTTACTTTACGCAAGTTGAGATGTACGATTACTCAAGTTGTTTTATGGTTTACTTCCGAAAATCATAGGTTTGGACTAATGATGAGGGATCGGGAAGACAAGTTGATGTAATTTGATTTAGATTTACTTTGTTGCAATTTTGGATTTCTTTAAGCATAATTTCTTTTGTGTTTAAACAACAACAAGAATAGTTTGGTTTTCATGCTCGATAGTTCATCTGTTTGATTTGTAAGCGGCACCTTTTTCATTTCGGCGGCACATTTTCATTTCCTTTCAAGTTTTGTCATTATATGTTTCAAATTCATTTTTAAGTTTCGAGTTGGTAAATCATTATAGAGGATATCATTTCCTTGAACAAACATAACCATACTTGTTTTTATTTTAGAATCTCCATCTCACCTTAGAAAACCAAAAACGACAAAAAAAAAGTTAAGAAATAGGTTATCTTGCACATATAGTGCGCCGCACTTCATCAGCTTACGAATCCCGGATTGATAAATTAATGTAGCAATTTAGGACACACTAAATTGACCAAACAGTTACCTGCAACTGAATGGTGGTATAACACTTCCTTCCACATTGCAGCAAAAAATACTCCATTTATGGCACTTTATGGATATCATCCACCATCGATCACATAATATTTAAGGGAAAATTCTAAGGTTCAAAGCGGTCAAATATCACATCGAGCATCAACAATGACAAGTTCTCCAAATCTTAAAGGATAACCTAAATTTGTACCAAAATCGAATGAAAAAACAAGTAGATCAACATTCTTGTGAGAGAAGTTTTTATGCAGCCGGGTATTTTTACGGCTACAACGATACAAACAAATGTCCCTCGAGCAAAGCTAAGAAGGATAATGAATTATCGCCAAAGTACTATGGTCCTTACAAGGTGTTGCAAAATATTGGTACTATGGCATATAAATTGGAGCTTCTTGCATCTTCCAGGAAGTGCACCTAATTTTCCATGTTTCATGCTTAAATGAGGTTTTAGGTGAAACAAACTTTTGGTTTCAAACAATATTTCCCGAACTTGATGAGGAAGGAAATCGTATTGGAACCTAAAGCAATCATGGAAATAAGAACTCAGCAACTACGAAAGTCGATTCGATTTTAGAGTATCTCCATCGAGTGGAAGAACTTACCCACTTTGAATATTCCACATGGGAGGACGAGAATTTTGCCTACTGAAGGCATCTGGGAACTACTCAAGTGTTGAGGAAAACAATTTTTTTGGAAGGAGAGGGGCATGTTAGGGCCATATATTACTAATGTAGTCCCCTTATTGTTGTTAGTGTAGCTTATTGTTATTATTGTACCCATGTAGTATCCATATTGTTATTATTGTTGCCCATAATAGCCCCACTATTGTTATTGTTGTGCCCTTAAATTATTATTGTTAGGTTGGATAGGATTATATATTCACGAGCATGGACTCCTATATATATAAAGGAGGTTTTTTCATTTGTATCATCGAATAATTGTTCATTTATGTATTGTAAAGGAGGTTTCCCCTCGAAGTGCACGGTTATAAGGTGTTGATCTCTATTTTCTTCTATTTCGGGAGATGGTTTCATAACAATGCTCTATGGGTGGATCATCACACCTATACGTGGCCAATCGATTCGGGAGATGCATTTTCCTTGTTGCTAATTCATTGCCACCTTGCTTTGGTTGTTGTCTTGCGCTGGGTGATGCGGATGGTGATATGATGAAGCTTTAACCAATGTGATATTTTTCGTTAATTCCACCACTATTGGTGCTTGAGTGGTATGAAAGAATTATTTTTATTAATCCATTAACGGTGAATGAATGTATACTATCTTTATAAATAATAGTATAATAATAATAATAATAATAATAAGGATATAAAAATATTAATTCTTGACTTGTATAATCATGAGTGAGATTTAATTTTTAAATTGGATTCCATGTCGTGAGATCATGCTTAATCATTTAGACATGAATTTCTATTTTTGGAAAGTCACATCCAAATTGAGACGTGACTTACTAATTTTATAAAGTCATATTAGAATTTTTATAAATGAAATTTTATTATTGGTGGTTCAAACAAAGCTGAAAGATATGATTTCTTCCTAGGAGAAATTCATCACACTGCTATAAAATTTTAACACTCCCTCTCAACTAGGGAGGAATTTCTTTTACTGCATCAAAGATCTCTTCTTCCTCACGACCTCTTTCATTCATCTCATTTAAACTATGCTCCTATAACATACGTAACAATGAAGTCACAATCTAAAGAAGAATCATTTTTGGTTTTCCCCTTGTGGAGTTTTCCCTAGTCATTGGACACGATTCTCGGTGTCTCGTGTTGTGCTTGGTTATTTTCATATGATCCTTAAGTTTATGTTATATCTATAATTGATATTCACGAAAAGTTTTGAAGAAGAAATATGCATACTAAGTAATTATAATAGCATAGTACATTCAATTTTATGCAAGTACATTTATTTTTCATAATAGAACTTTCAAGTTTCTGCAAATAATTTTTTAAATTTTGTGCATAAAACTTTGATTTTAACATAGCGTCTATATATGATTCATACAAACAATACCATGAGTATCTCAATACCATACATCCATTACAATGGACTTATCACATTATTCTCTAACTACTTGTGGTTCCCTTTACATAATATGGATTAACCACTTTATTTATTAAATGTGGCCCATTATATTATTACATTATTACGCAGGTACCTCCCTACTGTACCCCATATTATCCCCCTAGGTATACTACATGCTTGATCTTTCAATTTCTCGTGTTCGAGGTTTAAGAATTTTTTAATGAAATTCTTTAAAATATGAAGTTCCAACATTTTGTACTTATCTTTATCTTTCATTATGGCATCTTATTATAGTTAATACGAAGATATGATTTCTCGGTGTCTAAATCCATCCTTCATGGTGACTTCTTTTCATTTATGAACTTTAAAGCGTTTAACGATATATTTGGTAGTCGTATAATCGCGGGCCTCGGAAGCCGAGTGCCCTTGATTTTGATCCCATTGCATTACTCATCCATTAATAATGGATATTAAATGTCAAATAGTAGCATTAATAA
The DNA here is from genome assembly GCA_034641835.2 of Pinus albicaulis. NCBI lineage: Eukaryota > Viridiplantae > Streptophyta > Pinopsida > Pinales > Pinaceae > Pinus > Pinus albicaulis. The sequence continues at coordinate 1,241,432,696 of CM076580.1, read as the reverse complement.
TGGACGAGTCAACCACTCAATTGTACCATTTGATATGAATTTTTAACCCATTGTAAGAAACAATGGGTACAAATACACATAAGTTATGGACACCATCATATTAGTAGGATTTATAAATTTTATGTTCTATATATTCCCAATTTCTTTATGAGAAAAGAAATTATAATATTGTGTTTCTACATGTTGTGACTTTAGAGATTGATGAACCATGAGTTGAGACTTCAACATACCTAGGAAACTTTTGGGTATCACGTTTCACTTTATTTTCCTTTCTTATTCCAAAATTCATTTCTTCTTTTAATTTTTCGATATTTTTTTCATAAAATTAAGTTTATTTTTTCGTAACTCAGTTAAAGAAAACCCAATTTTTCTAATTCAAAAGAGCCATTGTACTAAATGTTTTCATTGTCGCCTTGTAGTAAAATTTCAAACTTTCATCAGAAAAAAATTAGTTTTTTTGGATGAAAAGTTAAAAAGTTTTCCCCAAATTAATTATTTAAATCTGTTAGAGTTCACTTTTTGCACTTTTAATTTCTTGAAAAGTCATAATGTTTTATAATTGTATTATGTCATAAAATTTCAAACCAAAACTCACATAGGTGAGACACGAAAATTAGATTGTGCACCAATCATCCATGTGATTTTCAATTTTGCATCATGAGAAAGATTTAAGGTTGTGCCAATGGAAAGAACTTAAAGTACATAAATAAAAAATTTGAAATTTTATTGACCATATGAGATTTTATGTAGAATCGGTAATAATCACATTGTCAAATGAATATTGTCGGCGCGTTTCGATGATGAGACCACAACTGGTTGGTTCGAAATGCGTTGACAATGTTCATTTGAATGTGATTATTACCGAAAAAATTCTACATAATTTTACTGATGGGTCACAAAATCCAAAATTCTATACATATGAGTTTTGTTTTCCTAAGTGGTTCACTAACCTCGGAGATCGATGCCCTCTGCGTCCACGAAAATATTTGAACAACCAGGAAGATCCCACCCAAAAGGATCACTTCTTGTTGATTCAACCACAAAGCCTAACCCCAAGAATGTCAAGGAGAGAATTGAATATGTGACCTTTGAATAACAAAGGTGCTTTAGCTAGCTGTGGACTTGACCAAATAACCATATGAGTTGAAATAAACATTTCCCAAAGCTTAAATTTCTCCCCATAGAAGTTTTAAAAGAAACTAATAAGTACTATGATTTTAAAAGAAACTAATAAGTACTATGATTTTAAATTTTTCTCGCAATGGGGTAAAAAGGGATGTATCACACACTCCAATTAAACGTGTGTGCATATGAATTTTAAAAAGTGCTAAGAATTGCTCTAATTTTTGACTTTATATAAAATCTATTTTGACGAGGAATGCCAATACAATATAAAAGTCATCTAGCATGTCTTAGAAGCATTAAATGCAGCTAAGGTATTGACCATTCTCTAATTCAAAGTTTAAATTGCGCCCCAATGACCATTTGGAAATGTCATATCACCATTAATTTCTAATGCTTGGATTGCCTAATTGAACTAATTTTTAGAAATTTATGATATAATTTGATTTGGTTTTAAAGGTTGTTTAAATCATTATGGTGAAATATTAATTCAATACTTTTCTATAAAGTGATTGAATCCATTGTGTTCGGTTCATTGGGATATGTTTTAACTTTGCTGATTTGAGTTAGCTTGCTTTTGTGAAAGTATTTTTTAATTTTCATTTAAACTTTATTCATTAGTGTATAAGAACATTCCCTTTATTAAATCATTATCTATAATATTTATTTTTCATAGTATTCTATTTTCAAAGTTGTAAGGATTAATTGCTAATGTTTTGAAACATTGCTGTTGTTTACATTTCTTGCATAGGAAAATTCATTAAAGTATGTTTCAAAAACCTTAATTTTTAGGTTTTCTAAGATAAATGAATAATATTGTTGCACCAATTTTTGAAAAAATAAGTTCTATTTCAAAGGAAAAGCATTATCAATCATTTGTAGAATTGTATATTATTAAAAATATAATGGATTGGAATTAGTGAAATTTGAAAATGTTGTAGTCTATGCAAAATTGGGAAAGTTATTTTTTCTAATATTGAATTTATTTTTCTTTTATCATATACAATGCCTCCTAATCTTCATGCAGAACTCTAATGATATCTCTAAAGTGGACCTATGCTTGCAACCATAGAATGGAAGAGTTTCAAGGCTATGTAGAAATTGAATTAGTTTATGAATTGCTCACTCTTATTATTTAAATACTTAGATTAAAATGTAGCGGTGCAATTTATTTTAAAAGACAAATATTGACGAAATGATTTCCTAAAATTCTCATTTTCTAGGGATAGGAGATGTTTACAAAAGATTCAATGAATAGGATTTTTTTAACGTTATTCCTCCTAATGATCCATAAACAAGGAATGGTAATGGCTCACTCTTTGTAAATGTCCAGAAATATTTCCTCCATTTTTTTGTATCAATGGCCGATTATGCCTGCTGCGAAAGGATTTGCATTAGATTATATCTCAATCATATGTGAAGCATGCAACCATTTTAAATGGTGATAAGAGATGAATTATATCCTACCACCTCTCGGATGCAAAAGAAACACTACCATTAGCCACCACAAACTAAGAGACATACTATATCAAGGTTTTTTAGGAATTCAATTGAGGCCTGACACTTAGAAAATGGAGTTGGTAGCTAGTGGAAAAGGTTACATTTTTTATTGGAAAAAATTGATGGTGTTTATGTAATGACAAATTTTAGGCACCCTTTTATTTACCCACGATGGATTTGATAGCTAGATTTTATGGAGAGAAAAAGTATATTCACTTTATAGATTCTTGGCTTTCCTTATATTACATAATTATTTTCTATTGGGAATGTCTTCAATTAGGCACCAAATTCTATCTCTCTCTAGATAGGATGAAAGGAAAGAAAAATACAAACCTAGAGTAATTCCTAACTTTTACATGGCCTCATAGCTTCAAAGGATGTGGTCTGCCATACAAATTAACATTTACTTAGAATAAAGTTTGAGTTTCCATATGTTTAATCCTCCAATTCATGTTTATTATTAGATAATTTTGGAAAATAAGTATAAAAGGGCCTATTCCAAAATCCAGTGACTTGTTTCTAGCACCCTTGTATTGGCTAATATTTTGCTTTAAAGAATGTCCAAGAATTTCCAAGGGAAACCATGAGGTTAATTAAATGCATTGGGAATTTGTATCTTCAAGATGATGTAACACCTACTTTAGGACTTGTTTAGTGTCGAGCATATTCATTACTTGCCATCGGTGATCAAAATCACATCTTTTCATTCTCCCATTTTAGGAATGTCCCATTGTGGATTTTTATTTCATTCCAGTAGGATCGTGCTAAAATTTTGTTTCAACTTTGATGGTAGTCCTAGTCATGAAATCTCACTCTCCCTCGAGATTTCACATTTGTTGGAGCCACCTTCATGCCTTGTTGAGCATAAAAAAACACTTTTCGAAAAGCTCATTTCAACTATGTTTTATCTCGATCGAAAGTCAATCTGTGGAAGTCGAGGTCATTCGAGGTCCCTTTAGGTCATTAGGTTTCAGTGTTCAAGGTCCAAAAATGCACCATTTCATTTCAATAAAGGTCGAAAAAGGTGCTGAGAGTGACTCAAATAGACATTTCATTTTCATACTGAGAAGATTATTAGCATGTAAATATGATATTTATTAATTTTGATTGTAATTTATTTTTAATTTTTTATGTAATTTTGTGTTTCCTATATGTAATAACTTTTGATACCTAGTTTCCAACTCAAAACACACATGCCAAACCAGAGAAAAGTGTCAAACTCCAGTAGCACCATCTGCTGTGAAAGAGAAAAATGGGATGAGAGGATAATCGACAAAAGGTTTTCAAAAATGTGAAAAAAAGACATTGGAAAAGTGGGTTTTAAATTCAGATTCAAATTCACATAGCTGTTATGACTAATAGACATCAATTCAAATTCATTTGCCTCCTTTAAATATCAATTCAAATGCTCCAAGAGACCAAAATTTGTGAAGTACGAGTGAAATTGGCAAAGGAGCACAACGAAGAAGCGCTCGTCTGAAGCGAGCGCAAATACGTTCGGGGAGGGCGCAAATGTGTTGTCGATGGCGCAAATGTGTTGAAGAGGGCGCAAATGTCTTTGAGAAAGAAAGTGAAAAATAAGGTTTGTTGATGGCGCATGACCATAGCTTGTCGAGGGGCTGGAAATGGATAGCAGGCTCGGCCAAAGCATCCGAAGTGACCGGAAATTGCCTTTAAAGCTCCTTCACTCGGTGATTGACATCCAACAAAACCATTAAGAGGCACTTTCCATCACAAATCCCCTTCTTAATTTTATGTGTTGAATTTTTAAGTTGAAGTTGTAATTTGGTGTCTTCACGGAATGTGGAAACCCTAGTTTTCTCCCTTGCACTCATAATTCCCAAAATCCTTTTTTCCTTACGCTCGATAACATCCACTTACATTGTTCACATTCATTCCCTAATCCTTGTTATCTCATAAATCCCTATCCCTAAGTTACCATTCCTAAACACGCTAAGCCTAGCGTGCTGTAGACCGTGGGTTTCTAAATCGCCTCATCACTCTTTCATTCCTTTTGCTTTCCCCATTCCACATATCCCTATCAAATATCTCCCTCATTTTCCCTTTCCCTTATCCCTTTCATATCCCTTTCCCATTTCTGCCCTAATCCCTAGAGTTTTAACAAAAACACTATGGAAACGAGAAGAGGACCACATCATCCTTGAGGAGAGGAAAACGAGAGATAAAGGCCACATAAAAGGAGGAAAGGGGTGCTCATGCTTGAGCCCACAAACACTAGGGAACTCTCAGCTTCTCCATTGACTTTCACATGCTTCAAACATGTTGGCTATAATGATTTTTGTGAGAAGAATTTAGAGGGTTAAAACACCGCCCACTTTGTCTTGCTAAATTTTCATGTCAGGACTCCATGAAAACCAAGAGTTTAAATTGGCGTTAACTACCTTTTCTCTTTGTTGTCATGTTCAGATTCTATAGTGATGCCAAATGTTGGGGAGAAATGGTTCAAAAAATGCGGAGTTGAAGAAACGAGTTTTGACTTCTTCCTAAAACCAAGACACGAAAATCAAACAAAGAGGTTCTTCTTTTTCGCACCTCTTGGAAATATATGCACCAAATGATGATCATGAAATATTTTTCATGTGAAGGAATATTTTCAAGGCTCTGCTCCTATCACATCTGGCTCTTGGTGCATTTCATTGAGTAAGGATGTTGCTGACCTTACTATTATCTTTTCGGGAGTATAAAGAAGGTGCCTTACATTGCATAGAAGAAGGAATACTGAACAACAAATGAGAAGCCCTATTCCATCATTCCATCCATAGAAATCATAGTCCTCCACCATTCTCAATCAAGCCGAGACATTGCATGGAGCACCTTCTTAGCCAATGCTATTTTCATTGAGCCATCCATTTAGCTTACACAAAATGTCCCTTCATCATCTCGCCTATGACTCACTCATCATCGCGAGATCGGTATCCTTCACCTCCTTCATCTACTGTCTCATCATGATCATTCATCTCCATCTCATCATGATCCTTCATCTTCATCTCATCATGATTTTGGGTCACCTAGCAGGGATAGATGACATTGAGAAAAGTGGGCTAGTATAGTTGAGGTTGAGCCATTTTCCAAAAACCTACCGGAGAGAGGCTATAGGCATGTGTTTGCTTCACTTGGAGTGAAAGTGGCCATGCCTTCTACGATTGACACATCAAGTGGATAAATGTAAAGAGAAGGTCATTGAGCCAATCATTCATGATGAGGAGGAAAATCATGAAACATAGCACGAATTTCGGTTGGTTGACCTAGATGAGGATGAAAATGATAAAATCACAAATGGTGCTATCAAAGGTAAAGGATTTCAAGATTAAGGGAGCTCCAAACTTATCTTGACATGGCTATATATGTCATAAAGTGTTCTTGAAGGCAAGAAAATGAGTAGTTGAAGACCCGAGTAGGCCATTGAGTGAGGTTAAGTACTTCACTACTCAAAGGGTGGCTCCAAAGAGGCCAAAGAGTCATGCAATATGAAACCTTGGAGAAGTATGGCTTGCTTTATGATGAAGAAGAATAGGTGCCAAGGCAGAGGCCTAGAACTAGAGGGATGAAAAGAGCTCTGGCTCTAGAGAGAACAAAGGGAAACTAAGCTAAGTGATCATCTAACCCTAAATGAGAAGATTTCTATAGAGATCCAATTGAGAACAGAACCATGGCGATTAAGAGCCAATCAACACTTGGATAAGCTGCTAGAAAAGTAAAGAATAAAGATAATGAATTGTTAAGGAGGAAGGTCGAAACTCCATGCCGGAAAGGATATGATGCACGTAGCCTAGAAGCTCAAAAGAACCAATGCCAAAATTGAAGAGTTGACCATGGAGGAGAATAAAAATTTGGACATTCTTGTTGAGGCTTCCCTCGAGCTTAGAAACATCATCATCAACCATTCCAAAATTTTTGAGGCATTTTCTAACTTTTTGTCAAAAATCTAGAAATCTCTGTGTTTTTGAGGACAATTATCTAGCGAGAGAGAGTGGGAATTTGCGTAGTGCCTAGGCACTTTATGAAAATAGTGGCAAACTTTTTGAGGATAAAGGAAGGCACAATTGGATTCCTAATGACCCATGCATCTCATAAAACCATGTTTCCAGCCCTGGATTGCAATTTTGTTGGGTGAAAAGCTCGGAAAATCATCAAAAAATCACCTTTGTCCCTTTTTTGACCTGAGGCCTCTGCGCAAATACCGAGTCTTAGGAGAATGACTTTTTAAGAAAAATAAGCTCCATTTTTAGAACTTGAGGCATATACAAAAAGAGAACGAGACAAGTATTTCCAACAAGCCATATTGGGCACCGTTGTACACCAAGAAGGCCTCCAAAAAGTGGCCACGAGACACGAGAGGGCACAAATGACCGATGGAGGGTGCAAATGCATGGTGGAGGGCGCAAATGTCCAATTTTCGATTTTTCACATTTTCTGCTGAAATTTTACTTTTCCTCAAGAAATTATCTTTACACTCATGTAATTAATGATGGTAAAATGTAATTATGTTTGACACATTACTTACCTAGGGTATATTCATTGGGTTAAAGTCATTAATGAATCATAATGAATCGGTTGCATGTAAAGAGAGCGAGTCACTTGGACCATCCTACACTTCAATTTTCGGTTCGAGAAATTAGTGGATCTCTTCCTCACCTCATGGATTCTACCCGAGGGATGAGAAAAGCTTGTTTTTATGTCTATTTATCCCCTTTATTCACACTAGTGAATGGTTGGAATCGGTTGTATGTTTGCTAGTTAATCGAGGAAACCATTATACTCGGTTTCGTCTAGCTAATAAAGAGGAGTTGCGGCTATTTTATTTGGATACTTGTGAGTAAATTTGTTTGTCTATCATTGTATTTTCTTCGGTATCATATGTTTGAATCTATTGTATTCATGTTCATTTCATTTCTATGTTATGATATCTTACAAGTTAGATAATCGAGAATACATGTTTGCACATGCTTTGTTTTGGGTAATTGATCATAGTTTTTCCACTTTCATTTGTGCGAGAAAAATAAATTTCCTATGCTTTTCTTAGCTTTTCTTTCAGCTTCAAAACCATTCCATAACGAAAATCCTCTTCAAGTGATAAGCATTTTTCCTACCTTGCCCCATTGACCCCTACAACCTTAATTCATTTTCCTACGACCCTGCTCCCTTAACCTAATTCCTTCGTCTAGTGATTCTAGCAAAAATCAGATCAAAACAACCCCACGAACTCTAATATCCAACCTAAAAACCCTAATTTCTCCATCCCTCACTGGCTTTGACCTTGTGGAGAGAGCCCTCTCTAACTTGGTGGGGCTAGATGCAAGTTAAAAGAAGTTTGGTGCAGCTGGTTTACCTCGCAGTTGGGTCCTTCTTAAGACTTGGGAATGCTGGTGAGTGCTAACGAGGACTTATGCATGTTGTTAGCACCTCACCTGCAAGTAACCATATTTTATGGTATGAGATGTAGCACCTCTACCTCCTAGCCGCTTTTTGTGCATTGATGGTGAATAAATTTCATCTCCTTGATGAGGTGGTGTTGGCTGGAAGTCTACATGAAGATTCGCCCCATGTGTACATATAGGTACTCCCGAGACACCACTCTACATACATCCGGAGTGGAACTACATCTAATTCTACTTCATTAATAAAATAAACACTAAGAGAAAATCTAATTTTACACTAATTTTTTACCTTGATTTTTGCATCCTTATTGACCCATGCCAAGCTGGATATGGGATTGGATGATGTTGAAACAATAATATTATTTTTTTACTAGCTTTGCTGCAATGAAATTCACCTATGATGTTGAGTTCAATGGAGCATCAGAATTTTGTGCTCTTGACCTATATCTTTAAATGGAAGAGTTTGTTCATCTCTTTCTCTTCCTATTGTTAGAAGGAGAGATACTTAGATTCACCCCCCTTCTTCATTGATGTGTGAGAGTAGACTTATCATCATAGCGTCTAAGTTGTTTTTCACCTTATTGATTGAGTTTCTGGACATGATATTTTTCTTCTTCTAGTCCTTCTTTGATTCTTCGAGTTGATTTTTGGATGTATTTTCCAACACTTATCCTCTCTATTGCCATAAATGTTACAATGGGTGTGATGGATGTTTAGGCCTTTGCACTAGTTTGTTGTGGCTATTATATTTTTTTCTTCTCTTTCTATTTCTTCTTCCATCCTTTGTAAGATTTACGATGTTTCTTCTTATTTGAACCACTTTATTTCCCTTTCTTTTGGCCTATTTTTCTAGGTATTGTACTTATACACAAGCCTCATTTATTGTTCTAGGTTTTAACAACATCCAAATTATTTTGTAGATGTTCGTGCGAGTCACCCCAAAATAGCTTGAGGAGTACATATAGGTTGACTGGGAGTATACACTTAGCTTTATTTCCATCTTCCTAGATTCTATGGTGTGTTCTTATACACTCCCACCATTGTATCTAACTTGAGGTAATGCCATTGGGATCCAATGGTCCTCTACATATATAGTAGTGAAAATTGAGGCTTTATGAGAGTTTTTAAAATCATCCCACCCGATTCTTTGGAATCCCCCTCTACCTCGGAGGTCTTTTGGCCTTGCCCATCCCACTAGATTAGGTCACATTCCTCTAGTTTCAAACAAGTGAAATAAATTTTAAGTTCCTCATTTATTTGGTTTGAAATTAAAATAAATCTCTAATTGTTGTGATCTCTGTGATTTAATTTCAAAAGAATAAATATCACCTTGATCAAACTTGATATTTACCTTCTCTTTCATCTTAAATAAGTACTATGAATGGTTCATGACACTTAGACTGAGGCTATGAGTTATTTCTTATATTCCTCCTATTCTTCTCAAACCCCACAATTTTCCTACAAATGATCTCTAAGTTAGAACCTTTCCTTATCTGATTCCAAGGTGTCTTTCTATATCCTCCATAAGGAAGTTCCTTAACTATGACTAATGCTGTAAACACTTTCTCTTATAGCCTTGTGAATATCTCATCTATCGAGATCTAGGGGTTATTAAAACTGAGATTAAACGTGCACCCTTGATTGATGTGTGTGAATTTATACTTAGATTGATATGATCCCCTACAAATACCCACAATATACCCAAATAAAATTGAGTGCAAGTGCCAATATGATCTATAAACTACCATGGATATTCCACTATAAAATTCATCACGATAGATATAACAAAAATGTCTCGAAATCTAAAAATTTATAGTATGAGGATTAATTTTCTTTATATTTTCTTGGATTTATTAAGTTATTTACTATTCTACTTATGTATGCAATATATAAAATGTTTAAAATGTGGACTCAAAATAAAAAATAACACACAACAAAAATAAAACCAAGATATGACACTAGGAAACACTTTTGGGAGAAAACTCTTGTCTAAAGAGGTGTGCTTTTCTCTCTCTTTCTCTGAATAGAAAATGAGTTGAAATGCAAAAGGAGTGAGAACCTATGGCTTATGGGAGTGATACTGAGAAAACAAACCCACTATGTAATTCCCTCTTTTGTCACGATCTCAACTACTTTTCTTCTGCTATGGAAAAAATGCACTAAAATATAATTGAACCCCTTTTCCTTTGAGCAACTTGGTTGTAACACAACTCAATAGCCATGTAAAGAGTTAAATTTGACCTTGCAGAGCCCTCGATCTAAGCTATAAATTAAACATTGTCAGATTATTCTTCAATTCTCACATGCGCCTAGCCTCTTTTTCCATGAGAAATGGGGTTGACATGAAATCCTCTCAAATTATGGTGGTCGAAATATGATGTGTTAACTTCGAAGAGGTGTAACATCCACGTCTTTACCTTGTTTTTTGTAATTTAAAAATCATGAATGAAACACTAGCGTGGAGGCATGGTTGGATTAAGACGAATAAATCTCAACCTTAAAAAATTAAAAAGTAATTTTAAATATTGGACACATAGGAGTGCATGGCATGGATCCATTGCTCTACAGGGAGGAGGAAATATATCTTGTTTAAAATTCCATGATACACCTTGAGAGTCTATATTTGAATTTCGGTTCTAATCCAATCAAACAACCAATGCTTAATATAAGTTATGAGATTGGAATGGAGTGGTGAAGGACTAAAGTATGATGGCCATTCCTCTCAAATATTGAGGATATATTGTGAAGGGAATGCTCTCCGATAAGAGGATGGCCAGAAACAAGAGAGTAGAAAGTGAAATGAGATGGAGGAGACTTCACTTTTTATAAAAACAAAGGGAATCATAAGTATTATAGATATGAAAAAATAAAGAAGTGAGTGGGGGTTCTTCAAGATCAAATTATTCTCCTTATTTATTCCTTAGCTAGACATTAAGCCTTAAACACATAAGGCTGATGTGAATATCTTGGAGTTGTGGATCACAATAGAAAGAAGCCATGGAAATTGTGGAGAAAATGGTTGAGCCTTGTGCTTTATGAATATTGGGTTTTATTCCTTGTGTTTTTTCTTTTTCGAGGCCACTAGATTGGGTTTCCATGCACCTGCATGGTTAGTGGGAGAGGCTTAGTGGATGACCAAATCACTATGATGCTTGATGTATAACGGATAAACCACCTAGACAAGGTAATCTAAGTCATTGTGGTACTTCCTAGAGAGTTTAAAATCCACGAGAGAGATGAATGTAGACCCATGTGGTGCTTGCTATGAAAAGATGGCCGGTAAACCACCTAGATAATTCGACTCAGTATTCTATATTGATAAATACCCTATATGGAACTCGGTTGAATCCTTGTGAATGGACTTAGGAGAGTAAAGTGAGTTAATATGTTTCTTACTATTAGAGGATCTTTGATAAACCACCTAGAAAATGAGACTCCATCTCTAAGTGCCTACTTAAGCCATTGGTGTGAATTTTCCCTTGAGAAAGCCTCCCTTTGACTTTAGATCTAGCTCAATGGTGGTTGAGATATAAGAGAAGGTTGCGGTGTAGTTGGCCTATGCTTGGGCCACAGAAGAGTGAAAGTGCACCTCTTTGAGGTCTCCAACCACCTTGAAAACACATAGACAAGTCTACATGTTTATGCATGTTAGACAACAAAATATGAGTGAATGCTTGAAACTCAGCATGTTATGCTAAAAATTGACGAGTTATCTTATGTTTTTATGAATATAGGGTATCCTTGAAATAGGTAGTTCACTACCCAGGATGCATGATTGTAGGGATGCCATAAATTTTTAAAGTTGACTACTTGAATTTCATTGTCAAAATTGAGATTGATAATCTACCTTATAGGTTTATAGTTGGGATGAATGATTGGACTATGTAAATTAATTATATACTTGTGAATTGTGGTTATATTTTTTATTTATAGTGGAAATGGTGTTTTGGGATGTGCTGGTTAATGTTGTGATCGTGATGGAAGTGAAAAACTATGTGTCCATGCTTCCTTTTTATTTACATGACAATATTGATTTATAAATAATAGCTCATCCTATTCAAGAATGATGCCAATGCACCACACTTTCTTTATTCATGGTGGCCCAAACCCCCACTATTATCCTATATTCAATATATCCTCATGTTACTTGGTTTGGAAACCCCACATTTCCTATATTAAATTGAGACTATGCATCAATGTTAAAATTTACACAACACCATTGGTGCTTATCCAACTTGCTCAAGCAACCACCAATGCGGATTTCCTCACTTGTCGCCAAATTTCTCAACACTTGGTGCTAAGTGGAATGGTCCATAGGACCAACCCCATAACAACCTAAAACCAAAAATAACTAGATTTTCAACCTCTCGCTATCATCAGTTCTCTCGTTGTTCTACATCAAGGTGGTGAACAAGATGATAAATGTGTTGGTAGTATCAGGAACATCAAATACTATGAAATGTTCTATTTGTTGGGCTTGTTTTTTGATAGAACCACGTAGCGCTTATTGCCACTTCTAACTTACATTGTTTCCATAATTGCAGTAGAGAAATGACAATTTTTAGTAAATATTATGTTTTTGAGGCCTAATAACTAATGAGAATTCCCACTACTAAGATCCTATCCCTTCTTAATTCTATGAACAAGTGGTATATGGGTGGCAATAGATGGAACTATAGTTTTCATATAAAAAATTTGTCTTATGATTCTATTAAGTTATAGGATCACTATTACACAATAATTTGTCACCATGCTCATTTTCCCATCCCTGATCCTAAAATGCCTCGTGATAGATCATGTGCAATTTTTCCACCATCAAGAAATATGTTAACATATCCCCTTGAAGATCCAAAGAATACTACCTTGGAAGATTACTGAAGAAACTTGGTCAAATTCCTAGTTTCCTGGGTCAGTGCCCTTCCTAGTGCCATGACCACGCTGATGTCCTTTTCATAGTTCTGGCATAGCACTATCAGCGCCCTGCTTTCTTGGAAAACTGCGTTGACCCCGTTTCTGGCAGTGCTCCCTGAAATGGAGGATAATCTTCGACCTCTAGAAGCTTAAGGGCGAGTTGGTTTATGAGCGATGGTGATAAGGTTGAGCTCTCTTGTTTTAGAGCCTTGATCTCATCCATGGGGGATCATCCCTTAGAAAGTGGGCCTTCATCCTCCTTTCATGGGCTCCCAACCTCCTTCTCCTTTCTATAAATTCACATCCCTCATTCCCCCAAGTTTAGAGCTAAGAGAGCTTGCTTGATCATTGTTAGACTCGTCTAAACTCTCATTCCTTCGCATACTTGCATCATGATTAAGCCTAAGTGCACGGGAGAATCAATGATTTTGAGTTGGGTGAAGTAATCATATTTTCACCTAAGGATGCCTCCAACATCAAGGCCTGGTTGTAAGCTCTCCTTTTTTAATTTATCAATAATAAAATCTGATGTTTTCTTTCTATATTTGTCTACATGATTACGCAAATATTCTGGTACTCCTTGATTTGCTAGATAGCTAGTGTTTACATTTATTATATATTGTATCACGTTTGTTGTTGTCTCCCGATCATCCACAGGTACTCGCGTGCCATCAATAGCAGGAAGCGGGCCTACAAGGATCGTGGATCAAGGTCACCATGAACGGATCCAAGGATAGTGATTTGGAAAAGGTAGTTATGTCTCTTTCCTCTTTGTGTTGTAAGCATTAGTTAAGAAAAATTATGTTAGAAAGAATCTCGTGTTGCTAGACCCACTCTTGGGCTAGAGAGATCGCCTCTATCCGTAGAGGGGATTTATATTGACAATAGAAATGGTGACTCTGCGGGGGAGCTTTAGCCTTTAATCAAGTCCTCCTTCCAAGATTAGTTTCTCTGATTTATGAAATTTAAATATGATTAGGTCTCTATTAGGTTGTGTAAAGGTTGTTTGTCACTTCATTGTGTCAGGTATAGTGTGTTTGTGAGGATCTTTTTGCTTTCTCCTTGTTTTTAGTGACCAACACATTGTCTGTCCTCATAGTGGCACTGGCAACACTGTTCTATATATTACAACTGCCCTGATTGGCCTTTCAACACCCTTCTACTCAGTATAGAAGAGTTGATCTCAACCTTTGGAAAATTTGAGTTTCCTTCTTGATTATCCAATGTGTCCTGGTCCTTGAAGGAGTCTGTGAGATCACAGTGATCTCCTTGCTGTGTGTTTGATTTACCTATCTCCTCTGAGCGAGTCTGTTTTGTCTCCTTTGAGTTGTTGTAATTTTGGGAACTTTTTACCATTTCAAACACTCTTTGTCACATTTTTCTTGTCTTGTTTCAAAGAGAGTTTGTGTATGCTTTGGTCATCTCTGCATTTCTGACTCTTTCCCTTCTTTCCCTTCGGTTCAATGTCAAGCACGAGATTATGGTTTGTTTAACACACAAGTCTAAAAGAGTGTGTATTGTTTAAATTTAAAAGAAATTGGAAGAGATTTTCTTTTTCGTTTTTTATTTAGATTATCCTTGTCATTTTAAGAAAAGTGAAAAGCATTTCATTTGTGAAGTCTTTAAAGTGATTTTTGTTTGGTTCGATTGAAATAAAAGTAAATAAATTTTGCATTTCTTCCTTAATTCATTTGTTTTTCTTTAATTTTAAAGTGAAAAACAAAAAAATATTGCGTGCATCTTAGTGAAAGGAAAGGCATTTTTGTTTTCAATATGTTGCATTTGTTGGGAAAGTGAATTCAATTTGAAAAGCATTGCATTTTCATAACTTTGAACTAGTTTGGGGGAATTTTCATTACTGCATTGAGTGCCTTATTCTTTTTCTCTCTTCCCTAAATAGTTTATAATTCATCGAAATTGAAAGCTTATTTCTTGCATTTAATTTACATCATAAGAATTCAGGCAACATCCATTTTGAGCCTTGAAACTGAAATTTTAATCAAGATCAACTTAAAATGAACCGAATTTACCTTAAAGAGCATTAGAATTAACATGAATATTAAATGGTCTAGGATAGAGACATGTTTCGGCGTCGTTAAGCATAGGAGTTGTCGCCAACGATATGTGTTACAACCCGGGGGTGATATCCCATCCCACGTATGGAAGTATATTGATGTATGATAAATATATTTGGGATGCTCTCATCGAACGATTACACATTAGACAACACTACTATGGACATGACTCCCATGTAACATCGCATATATTTTGGGATACACCACTAGGTTGCAAGCCTACCATAGGTAATTGAATCGGCCACCTTGTAGATGTGATACATCGAACACAACATTCAGGGAGACTGGCTATCGTATGTTAAGTATTTGGTCATTTCTCTTTCGTTTGATCACCAAGATCTATATTGCAGTTCACAGATACTTGGTAAACCTTTATGCCTACCACATCCCTTTTTATTTATTTATTTATTTTAATTCTAAAAGTAACTGCCCACGAAAACATCTCACCTGTGCAGTTCTCCAGCTTTTATTGCTTGGTAAGTTGTGATTTTTTTCACCTCTTTCCTTTTTGATCTTATTCTTAAAGGTCATCATGGCTGAATCGTCGAATTTGCCCACTCCCTCCTCTGATATATCTCATCAACCTCCTCGAGAGGTTCCTCATTTTCTGGTTGGACCCCTCGAAGCGCAAGGTGAAGAGCTTGGAATTGTCATAAGTGTTCAACGCATATCATCTCGAGCACCTCTTGACGATTCTCCTTAGAATACATCGGAAGAATATGAGTCAGAAATCCCTAAACAAGTTGCACAGTTCTCAGTCTTTCCTTCGAATCGGCTCTTTGATCCAATTGTAGTCTCTCCTGAGCAACCTTACAATGCTTTTGATCAGCCCAAAATCCATTTTCGAGCTTCTCTAGTAGCATCTCGCTCTACTGTTCATCCGTTGTTTCCAGAAAAATGGCATAAAATGTTGATGGCGTTCCGTTCGTCAGTGCTTCTCAAAGCACTCTGTAGGAAACTTCTAGCTCGTATATCCTAGAAGCCTCTTCATCGTTTTTCCCCTCCGAGAGAGAATTGTTCAGATCCACGCCTGATGATTCAGGTAGTGGAACTAAAATACCATCTAGTTTGTTGAAATTCAACAAGAAAATTTCAGCACCCACGCCTAATGTGGGACCAGGAGGTCCCAGTAGCACCTACAATAGGGTGGGACCACATGTCTTAGCAGCACCTACACTAGTGTGGGTTAAATTTGGTGCATGTCTATTTTAGTTATCCCTTAATTAATATGGATAATAAAATGTAATATAATCTCAAAATAATTTGTAATAGTTAACTGAGTGTGATAAACTCAGTTAGCTCATGAATTTCGAGTTAGAGGTAGTTGGTGAGGCATGCAGAGTAATTCTAGTTGTAACAGAGTTCAAAGTGCAATGGTGCATTAGTTAATGACGGTTGTAATCAGTTTAACTCAGTCAAGTGAGTTAAACTCAGTTGTGCTAGTTGTAACTGTTAGGTACACTAGTGAGAGATCAAGTGAATTAAATATTAATTAATTCACAATCAGTGATCTCACATGCAACTAAGGATTTACTATTATTAGTTGCATGCATGTCGTATCCAATGGAGACCCAGTTGAGATCTAGTTGACTATCAGTTGTAGGATTATTGGGCTGCACCCATGCAACCAAACACCCATTGGAATGCCCATGATCCTTCTACAGTTTAGGAAGGCCAAAAATTCCTAAAGAATAGGGAATGCATTATTAAGGAATTACACAAGCAAGGCAGGTTGTCTGGAGACAGTAAATTGGCTGAGTGTTGGTCGTTTTTATTTGAGACAGTGTGAGACAATTAGCTGAGTATAGGAGGGCTCTTGTGAGAAGAGTTATATGTAATTGTTTCATGTATCCATGTTGAATATACAATAGAAGGTAGTGGGGTTTTGAGCAACAAGCTTTCCCCGGGAAATTATCTATGTTGTGGTTTGATTGATTCTTCTTTGCTCATGCGATTGGAAATTGTGTGTGTTTTTTTTTTAAATTTCGCAATTGATTTGTAGAAGAGATTTAGTATTTAACTTTTGTACATTGTTAGATTAGATTGAATCCATGATATACATGATTTTTGTATAATTTCTACATAGTTATGTTGTGTCCATGCTCCCGCACGATTATACCTCTTTGGGAAACCTCATTTATGGAGCGTCTAGTGGTACACCCTTATTTCTGGATCTCGTTTTGTATACGAGCATTCCTCTGTCTTCCGGCCTGTTTGTTTCAAACGTGGTTCCGGTGTATCAACCTTTTGTTCAACCAACAGTCACCATCGGTCAAATGACTGTGTCATTTGGATCTTTGTCCCCTTTTCGCCATCTATGATTACTGTAGTCCCACCATTGAGTGGGAAATCCATGGTTTCGTCTGTGCCTGGGGGGAAGTCTAACCCTATCTATGTACCTCCTCTTTTGGGTAGGGGGAAGCCGAGTTTTGGATCTATTCCTGGGGTGGGTCAGCCTCATGTTCAATATTTCCTGGTTCAACAACCCTTTTCACAGCTGAACCTAGTATATTCATATGTTCAGCAACCTAACATTCCTCATGTTCAAAGGCCGAATGTACAATATCAACAGTATGTCCAAAAGTCTCGACCTTCGGTTAGTGATGTTGTGACCAATCCTTAGTTTGGTTCTTACACCCAAGATGTTCTGAATCTCCTTCTGGGTAAATTTGGTCTTTTCCCTCATCAGTCTGGTACTCAGTACCAACCTTTTCCTCAAGGTTAGTAACAACAACCCCAGACTTGGCCTCAACCTGGTGCTTCATATCAGCAAATTCCTCAGTACCAGCAGGCTTAACCAAGACCTCAGGTTGGACCCTATGTTCAGCAAGGACTGCAGGCTGGACCTCATGTTCAACAAGGACCACAAGTTTGACCCCATGTTCAGCAAGGACTGCAGGGTGGACCCTACTTTCAACAGGGGCCACAAATTGGACCTTATGTTTAGTAGGGACCTTATCTTGGACCCCATGTCCAACAAAGTCCACAAACTAAGTACATGCAGGGGAAATATCAACAACCCCAACAAGATCCCTATTAGAAATATATGCATCAAGGTCCTTACCAGCCATGGGGGCAATATGAATATCCTGGTCAGAATCTGCCCTATTGGGGCCATAATCCTTTTCAATTAGGTTGTAACCCCTAACCTTTCTTGACTCATCATCCTCCTTTACCATTCTTGGATACGTTGGAATTTTCGGCTATGTCAAAGATCACAAATGACCCCATCCAACATCAACTGCATTGGCTGCCAATTCCAACTAAGATTCCAGGAGATTGTCCGAAGTTCGAAGGAAAATCTGGGGAAGACCCTCAAACCCACGTTATGACATACCATTTTTGGTGTTCTTATAATTCTCGAGTTGACGATTCTATTCATCATTGTCTTTTATAGCGCACTTTGATCGATGCTACGACCGAATGGTAAATTGAGCTCACTCGAGGAATTTTCTTCAATTTCAATTCCTTTGCTATGACCTTCCTCACTCATTTTCAGTTCCCTGTCTGGTATGAACCGACACCCATTGAAGCATTCGACTGCTACGCATATCTCAGATCACATCAATGAATGGAGGCATCACCATTGCCTTAACAAATTTGAGATCCTAGATCAGTTGTTGACCGAATGGTTCAAAAAATCATTCGTTCCCAAAATTGCAAAAGATATTGCAATGGGAGGGTGTGTCACTGAAGAAAAGGTCATCACTAGAGCTTAATACCTTGACTTGGTTTATTCCTAGTCCAAGAATATATATGAGTTATTACCTGATGTTTCGCATCCTTCGACTAATTCTTCATTATCTCAGTCTCCTGTTACACCTCTGGTGTATGGTGTCATTGGGACAGTGGCTCATACTGATAGTAGTGTTCCTAAGGCTTCTTCAAAGACCAAATCCACTGTTTCCATTGCGCCCTCTCCTTCTTAGAATCAGAAGAATCCTGGTAAAACTTTAGAGGTAAATTTTGTCTAGTCTACCGCAGTAGACAAACGTGTCCGGTCTAATATGTGATGATGATCATTACACCAAGGATTTTCCTCGGCGTGCCGAAGTCTCCTGTCTTTTGAAGGGTGCACCTGAGACTCCAACAGTTTTGAAAGAACCACGTGCTTCCCAGCGGATGCAAATGGTAGACCAGGCTCCATCATCTAGTAGCTCTCAGGTGTTCATGGATGGAACACAATCCATTGCCATCAACACAAGAACAAAAGATTATCCCAATCCATCCAAGGCTCCTATGGAACTAGAAGTCCCAGATCACTCTTCGTCTTCTGCGCCTCCTACCTCTAGTCCTCTTGAGATCGATAGACTGAGTAGTGACTCCATTATCTGACCACCCCCAAAAGGTGTTCTTCGAAAATCGTCTTACAATCAGAATGTGAGAGCAGAACAACACTACAATATTGTAGAAGACCTAGCTCTGACGCCTTCAGTGATGTCAGCTTTGGAGGTCCTTCATTCGTGCCCATCACAACGTAACGCATTACTTACTACCATTGGAGGGATTGATCCTTCAGATTCCAATTTGATTATTTTCGATCTCGAGAATTTCGTTCCTCGCCTCCCATCTCAGGTAGCTTTACTGATTCAAGTTACCATTGTGGGAAAGAATATTCATTGGATTTTCATTGATGAAGGTGCTTCGACTTGCATCATGCCCTTTGCATGCTAGAAAGCCATCGACTCTCCCCCATTGAGTTAGTCCCCGAATACCTTAGAAGATTTTGATGGTCGAGGTTATTGACCGTACGAAATTTTCAAGGCATTGCCCATCCTACTTGAGGGGAAAACAGTGAACATGGAAGTTGAGGTGGTAGGCACCAACTTGAACTACAATCTCATTCTTGGACATAGTTGGACAAACACTATGGTTTTTATGGTCCCCACACTCTTTCATATCCTTCATTTCCCTCACAAAGGGAAGATAGTAATTATGGATCAGTTGGTTTTCTTCACCTCTGAATCTTCAACAGGAAACATTCCATATGTTGGGAAGGCCGCTAATCCTTATGAGAACATTGGGTTGGGTATTTTCAAAGAATCATCCCTTATGGGAGTTTTTCCGCTTCCGCCTCTGAATGTCGCCTCAGTTAATATGATCTCATATGGTCACGATCCATGGATTGTTTCCAATCCTGACCAGATTGAGAGTTTTGGTGATGCTATGCCTCTTAGCTCAACTGAGTAGATGTATCAAGATATCCTCATAGATTTCGAGGCTACATTCGAGACCAATACTCATTTGGTTTCGTCCCTAAACACTTATGCACAGTCTCCCTGGTTTGGTTGTTGGGACTCTGATGATCCCTCGAATGAGACTTTCCCCACTGACGAGAGTATTTTGGAGGTCATGTATCTCAAGGAAACTCCATGGGATGATGGTGTTGCTGGATAAATCAATCTTGCGGACATGATCGATCTCCCTAGTACCAAAAGGTAATCTAGCAACAAACAACCAAATAAACCTATCTTTCTCTAGACATATGTGATTTAAAAAAGAATACTATAAAGGTGTTAAGGTCTTACCGTAGATCCAATGCTTGTTTGAAGTTGTTGTCCTTCGGTCACTTGAAGGAGTTATCTTTAAAGACCCGCAGTCACAAACAAGAAAATATTAAATATCACCTGTATAGTAAATATTATAAATTATGCCTATCATGGTGATCAAGGAATCCATGAAATAAACAGTTAATTAACAGCTTATTGAGAAAAATGAATTCATTTGTATTAACTTTGAATAAAGAAAACCTTACAACCTTAGCCTTGATGTTGAACATGCCTTCCTAGGGTCCAAAGCAAGAATCTCCTCTACTCTGACAAGCCTTTCACTCTTCCAATCGAGACAGATAGAGGTATGTGATCTTTCCTCACAAAATCTCAGTTAAATGAGTCTGAATCCCAACAACACTTTACCTCAAATAATTCTAAAGCTTGAACTCCCCTTGAGGCTACCCAAGGCCTCTTTTTATAGTGCAAAAGAGGAGGTTTCAGTTCCAACTATGAAGGGATAGAATCCTCCTTCAAATGCATAAGCTCCTCACATCAAGGGGTTAGCTCCTTAAGGAAAGGGATACATGAACCTAAAAAGAGAGGTTCTGTCACTGTAAGATTCCTTCTAGAAGCTTCTAGAAATTACTGAAAGTGAGATTTTTGAGTTTAATTGTGCCTTTTTAATATTTTACAGGGGTCCGCACCCTTAACATAGAAAAAGTGCGTTTAGGTACGCAAGAGTCATGAAAATTAGGTGCGGGACCGCAGGTAAGACAAAGAGAAAGTGCAATACCAGAATTAAAGAGATTTTTGAGAACTTTTCTCTTATTTTTAAGGCTTCACATGAGGAACTGATATGTTAGACTTGCAAAGGAGGAAGTATGAGTGATAATGAGCTCATACAGGTAGCAGAATGTCAAGATCACAATTTTCAATGTAACAGATTTCCCCCTAAAGTGCAAAGTCTGGAATAGATGAAGATAGAGTCTGTCATGTATGAAGAGTGAAGTAATTTATCATTTCAAATATCATCCTGTGGACACCCCAGTCAGAACCATTAAAAACATTCAATGCAATATATATATATGTATACATATCATCGCTAATGTAGGCATTCCCATACTCAGATCAAAACTAACTAGAAAACTGATTTAAACTGTTTTGATATAGGAATGATTTTCAATATATCAATAGTATAAACATGTGTAGATACAGTATGGACGCAACCATCTGTTTATGAATAGTCCACTGTATAAATGAATAAAAAAATTCCTCGCAGCCTGGATGGTAGAAACTAGATCTAGGGTCTTGATTTCCGTTTCTCGAACTAGTACAATTCTATCCATGTGAATAAATGTGTCGAAGTCGAACATGGTAGAAACCTCTTGATTACCGGTCAATAATGTAGACTGTTAACAAGTGTGAGAGTAACCACTTGTTAGCTCCCTGTAATCAACAATATTGGCAAAGTCCAATAGCAGGGAGAACACCGTTTCAACCACTTTGGGATTCTAGGATCTAGCCCTCCTGAATCCAGAGAGGGATCTCTCCAATAAGTGTAAAGATGGATTTATATTTAAAATATTTTGGGTGATGATATTAGGCTAGTTATGAAGGCAAAGGGTGTTTGTTTGTTTTGGATGGTTGAGCATGATTATTATTCGAGTGGAAAGTTCTTAAGAGGAAAAAGTTTCAAAGGTGAGAAGTTGCAAGCAAATAGAACAAGCTTTGGTCAAAAGATGGATAAATGCAGGTTTTAGTCCATTGGGCTATGGAGTCATAATAGGGTTTTAATTGAAACAATCAGGTTCAAGAGTGGTCTATGGGGCAAGTCATCTATGTCTAAGGAGCTCTTTAAAGTTGATTTATGGAATAAAATGATACAACAAGAAGGAGAATTAAACAAATGAAGAACAAAGAGCAGCCCAGGATCTGGTAAGTACTTTGAAACTAGCCAGCCTTTGAAAAACACTTAAGAGAAACATAAAAGTCATCCAGGATATGGTAAGTACTTCGAAACTAGCTAGCCTTTGATACACTTTCAATAGAAAACATATAAAACACACAGGGAGAAACAAATGATAACAGAGAATGGTCTAAGATCTGGTAAGTACTTTGAAACTAGCCATCTTTTAACACATTCCTAGGGAAACTTTCAGTCAGTCTTTTGTGATAAAACTAGGACCAGGGCTCACCATATCTTCCTTAGCTCATCTCTACTTAACATGAAATGAAAATAACATTCAAGAATAATATTTAGCTAAGACAATAGGATGATGGAATGCCAGCATTCCTACTGCTTGAACTAAATTAAATCATTCCTAAATAACACAATTCAGAAGAAAACATTTAGATAAAGCTTATCTGTCAGAGAAGGGTACTGATATACAGTGAATCCTAACTCTATGCATGCTATTATTTATAAGAGAAAATGGACAAAGTGAAAACAGAAATAAAATAACAATTCACAATAAGAAAAACATCACCGTTGACATAGAACAGGATCCCATAAATCAGCTTGTATTGATGCTTCAAACTGGTTACAACTTTAAGTCCATTATTTCAGGTCAGCAATCATCTTCACTACTCAGCCTAACTATCCTATCACAAGCAGAGCTTCAAGAGCTAGTGAACACTATTTACAATCAGAAGTTTAAAGCTCAAGTATATTTCAAAGTTTTGCAACCAACCAAGAACAACCCCCCTCTCATCTTCCACAGGAGTATTTATAGAAGGAATGAGGAGGTGGGATATGATAAATATCTCCAGGGAAATTAATACAGACTTAATACTTCTCGGCCTTTGAGGGGTTCAATGGAGAAGTTTACAGATATTTCACTGTATTAATTGATTTACATTTAATATTTTAAGCTCGGTGGAGCTTTTGTTGACTTTTAGGCTCTGTTTTAGGATGTAATAACTCTGCTGATATTTTTTGCATTAGTTCATTTGGAATAATTAATTGTTTGGTTGCGCTGAGGCAAATATCTTTTCTTGATCAATAACTTCGGCCTCTGTTTGAATGCTTGTGGTTATAGGTGGCTTTGTGGTAGCTGAGAGGAATCAATTTGCCTCTGATGTGGCAGTGGAGGCCTTTCTGTTTGATAAACACTTATGATTTTATTTTAACTGTGTTTTAATTTGGAGGATTAGGATTTTGATAATCAATCTTAGCCGTAATCCCCACAAATTTGTCTTCGATCTTCTATTCTGGTGTGTTTTGTCTTCGACACTGATACTCTTTTGATTAATTTAATAGTCAGTGTCTTGTTGATGTGCAGGGTCTGCAAAGGGTCCGAATGGCATCAATGCCCATGAAGCATTGACGAGACATGGAGTTGGAACCCTGAGAATGGCTTCTCTTTAAATAAACAAGGCCCTAAGGATCGTCACCCTCGGATTTTTCATCTCTCTTTAAAATATTTTGAAATTCATTTGAACCTGCAAAAAACACACAAATGTTATGATATCCTGTGTTATTGGGTTTTACTGCTTAGAAGGCTATGGGGAGGAGCGTGGCCGTTGGATGGCAACATCCAACGATGGAGATTCGTTAGAGGAGGTCAAAAGGAGAGAAAAGGGAGAAAATAAGTTAGATCCGTTGATCTGCAGAGATCAACGGTCAAGGTGAATTGAGAGGAACATTATGCAAATGACCACTTTATAAAGAAATGGAAGAATAAACAAAGAAAATAGGCGAAATTTCCTTTGGTGAGGGTAAAATGAAAAGGAAATGAAAATGAGGTTTCAGGATGATCGTGGGCCGTCGGATGAGATCGGTCCACGAGATCAACGGTGGAGATATGTGTTGAAAACATTTTGGTAAAGGCAGAGGGTGATATGTAAAGGCCAGATTAGATCCAAACCATTGATCTGCAGAGATCAACAGTGGAGGGTGCGCGCAATAACACACAAATGGAAATAGGGAAAGCTGTTTCGGGTTGCAAAACAGTGGTTTTCGTGCGGCGAAAGGGCGGGTAGGCAGTTTTGCCTTTTGGAACACGATATGCATCCCCACCCGACACGTGGCCTTAGAAAACCACCTATATCGCGTAATTTCTAAAAATTATCTCTCGCGCTTAAAGTTACGAGACTTGTGATGTGGGTCGTCGGATCTGGGGTCTCAGATTCGACGGTGGAGAAATGAACGCGATACGAGGTAGATGCACAGGCGGAAGTAAGGGGAGCAGTTTTATTATAGACCGTTGATATGAGATCTGGACGGCTGAGATTGAATCTTGAAGAGGGCAGGACGCACAGGAGGCAGGCTTTGTCGGGTTAAATATGAGCCGTTGGATGTGAGGATCAACGACGGAGATTAAATTTGGGGGTCAAATGGAAATATTACAATAGCGGAGGAAGGATTAATAAGGGACGTTGATCTGCAGAGATCAACGACTGTGATTGGCCAGAACAAAATTATGAGTGGGGCTACATAAATTTAACCAAAGTCAGAGGATTGATCTGGGCCGTCCGATCTGGACACGTGGACGGCCTAGATATAATTGGGGCTCGGCGATCGGCGGGGAGAAGAACTCGGGAGGCGCCAATGCGATTAATTGCGAACCGTTGATTTGTAGATCAGATCGACGGCGGAGAACTCATCGGGGTTGACCAATCGGGGGAGGAATTATGTTAATGCGCTAAAAAAAAACTTGCGATGCGATTATGTGCTGATCATTGATCGGCTTTAGATCAACGGTCGATATTGTTTCAAAACTCACACCGGTGGAAACCCTTTAAAACATGGAAAAAACCAAAAATTTTCATATAATACAAAGTTTTTATGTATCGGGGTGGGTTTTATATATATATGAAGTGAATAGGCACCCGAATGCGGGGCCTTTGACTATATGGAAAACAAAAAGGCCGGGGCTTATGTATAAGGGCCAATCGGGATCGGAAGGTCGGGCTTTTGGGCTTTTCAATCTACCAATTCGAATTTTGCAATGCGATTGGCGCTTGGGATTTTAACTCTTGGTCTTGGGCGAAGTTATATGGAATAAAAGCGGGGGGGGGGGGGGATTTTTAACAAAAGGACTCAATCGCATCAAAACTTTTGTTTCAGGTCTTTCAATCTACCCATTTTTCATTAAAAACATAACTCCGGTGCGTTTAGACCAAACTTTGGAAAAAAGTGGGTTAATGACTTTACAAAGGAAAATATCAATCCGAATGGATTTTTATAATACTTTAGCGCCCGACTGTGGGCACTCGGGTTATATGGAGCAATAATATGATCGGGGTATATAAGCATAGGGCTTAATCGCATCGAAACTTTTGTCATGGCACAAAGACTTGCGCGCTTGGATTTTTGCGATGCGATAAGTGCTTAGGTTTAGTGCTTGGTTCCAGCACTAGGACATATAATGGGGAAGTGGTTAGGACTTAGCCCAAGGGGGCTTAAGTCTGTCATACAAAAAAGGTGTTTTTTATGAAAATTTTCCAAGTTTTCAATGGATTTGGGGGTTTTGGTAGAGTCCAAAAAGGAGTTTTAAACTCTGTAAAAAGGATTTTATGAAAGGGGAATAGGGGAAAATGAAAAATAGAGGAATTTCATGAAAATGAAAGGGGTAAAAATGAGGTTAGTTTTGTGGTGGAGGGAAGGGAAAAATGGCCTTTTGCAGCAGTATTTTCTCTTGGGAAACAGTAGAATTTCTGAGTTTCTAAATGGAAATAGCAGTGAAGATTGAAGCAAGGGCATGATGTCTTCAACAGTCTTCAAGAGATAACATTTTTTGCAATAAAACTTGTTCCTTGAAGGCTCCAAAATGTTTTAGCCACCATTTGATATGATAAATTTTATTGGTGGCTAACAGTAGCTCCACTTGGGGATGGTGCCTTCTTGAAGGCATCAAGAACTTCAGACCTGCATTCTCTGGGAGGCTGATTAGTGCCTTATCCATTGGGCTGCCTTTCTTTATTTGGATGTTCTTCTTTTGCTCTGAAAACATATTAGCAGTCATAAAAAACAATGGATCTTCATCAATACAAACTTTCTACCTACCCAATCCTACTGATCTAACATTTTTTATTCATTAGAGTGCACTTGGATTGGCAAATTATTTTCACAACATTTTATTCTTTTGAAAGCATAAAATATAATCTATTTCTACTCCTTATTTCTCCATGAACTCAGATTAAACAGTTGAGTCCATATGTTTCTCTACCTAATCTACCAATATGTTAGGATTAAATAGTCTAACAGATTTTTATTCTCAAAATTCTACAACTGAAATTTAAAAGCATACAAGTTAGGATTGAACAGTCTAACTTGTTGCTGATCTATGGAATAAAAACAAGCTGCACATAGATCTTATTTTGCAGAAAATTAAAACAAAAAGGAAGGCTTAAGATCTGAAAGTTTCAAAGCACTTCCTTCATTTTTTTACAGCTCTGTTTTTTGCTTTTGTTTGACCTATTCTTCTTCATTCTCTGGTTCAGATTTTGAGCTAATTAGAACCAGTTTTACCTCTTTTTGACTCAGGATTTGAAACAGATTTGGGTCATCTCTTCTTTGAAAACTTAGGTTCAGATTTTGAGCTTGCTTGAACCTTTAATTTCTAGCCTAATCTACCTACTGATAAGCCAAGGTTAAACAGTTTGGCAAATCGAATTCACTATCCTATCAGTAGTAAATTGAAAACTAATTAGTAAAGATTAGGCTGTTTGAATAACTAGGAGTGTGTTTTTTAGGAGTGGCATCTAAGCTTGCACACTTTCAGACTTGTTTTTCTTTTTGTTGGTATGGGGCTGTACCTTTATTGTTTTTACAATCTGCCCTCTTTTCTTTCTTTCATTGTTTTTGTATTTTTTTTTTCTAACTTTGAATGCAATGATGGATGAAATATTTATAATGAAAAAAAAAGGATAAAAATGCTTTTCAGAACATGACATGGATCAAGAGAAGTAATGTTTGAGAATCCTGCCATTGACAGGACCCCCAAAAAGTTCAGCTCCATTAAAATCTTGTAAGAAAAAGACATTATTACCAGCAGCTGAATGAATGAAGTAAGGGCCAAGCCATAAGTTGTCAAAATTTCCATGCTTGCCCTTGTCTTCTCTCCTTGAGTCCCATTTTAAAACTTTGTCCCCAACCTTAAAATTTCTGGCCTTTGTTCTTCTGTGAAAAATCTTTTTAATGTTTTCCTGCTTCTGTAATGCTATGTTATAAACCTCCTCTCTGGTTTGGTGAAGGTGAATAGTCTGATTTATCCTTCTGATCATGTCATTATCTTCAAACTGAACCTCTTGAATTAACTTCATAACTAGCACACCAAGGATGGTAGGAAAGATTGCATCAGTGCCATACACAAGCTGGTAGGGTGACATGCCAATAGATTTCTTCAAAGTCAATCTGTCAGCCCAAAGTGCATGCACAAGCTTTGTGTGCCAAGACTTTTTGTTGTCTTCCAACAATTTCTTGATTATCTTCACTAAACTCTTGTTTGAAGATTCTGCAAGCCCATTACCTTGTGGGTAATAGGCCGTGGAATGCCCCAATGTTATCTGATACTTGTGACAGAACTCAACCATCTTCTTTGATCCAAATGCTGTTGCATTATCAGTAATGATATTGGTGGGATAGCCAAATCTGGAGAGAATGTTATTCTCCATGAATTTTATGATAACATAATCATTGGCTTGCCTACAAGGAATGGCTTCTATCCATTTAGTGAAGTAGTCTGTGGCAGTGAGAATCCATCTATGCTGGGCAGAGGATGATGGATGGATTTCACCTATGAAGTCAAGTCCCCACTATTGAAAAGGGGCTTCAACTGTGATTGGGTGCAGAGGGAGGGGTAGCAGCTTCCTTTTGCCTTCAAACAGTTGACATTTATGACAGGAAATTATCATCTTATGTACATCAAGAAAGAGAGTAGGCCAATAGTAACCAGCCCTCAAGATTTTGTTGGCTGTTGTCTTCCAGTATAAATGGCCTCCACACTCTCCTTCATGGAACTCGTGCTTAACCTTCTCTACATCATACTCAGGCAAACATTTAAGCAATATACCACTTGCATTTTTCCAATAAAGACATCTATCTATAATGCAATAGTTTACAACTTTCAATTTCAAAAACCTTGCCTTTGTTTTTGTCAAACCAGGAGCTGTATTCAAATTAAGCAAAACATAAAGAATATCAACATACCAAGGGGAATCCATAAAATGGTCTTCAACAATGGGTGTTGATATTTTATCTTGATCATCTAAAGCATTAATCATATTAGTATCAATAACTTCAAAATTGGATTCAGCCATCAACCTAGCTAGAACTTGGCCTTTGATGAGTTTAGTGGGTTTTATCTCTAAATCATATTCAAGAATAACAACAATCCACTTACCCCTCTTACCATCTGGGTCCTGTGTTAGAATTTCTTTCACAACTGAATTTGGGACAAAGGCAATGATGTGTGAGAGCGAGATGTATACTCTGAAGTCTTTCAAAGCTTTAACCAAAGCAAAGGCTTGCTTTTCCATAATGTTATACTTCAAAGGGGAATCTCTCAAAGCCTTGTTGAAGAATGGAATAGGCTGCTCTTGTCCTTGTGGATTTTTCTGTAAAAGGACAACAGCTATTGTATGTTCTGATGCAAATGAAAAAATATAAAAATCTTTTGAAAAATCAGGACTTATTAGAACCAGTGTTTTGGTTAATGCTTGTTTCACTAGCTCGAAAGACTTCTTTGCTTCCAAGGTCCATTTTACCCCTTGCTCCTTCTTCAGCATGCTTGTAATATTCCTAAGGAGCTCAGCCAAGTTGGGGATGAACCTTCTCAAGAAGTTAATATTTCCAATGAAATATTGCAACTCCTTGATGTTTCGAGGATGAGAGATTTGCAATATGGCCTTGATCCTCTTTGGATCTATCTTAATGCCCTCTTCAGAAATGATGTGGGCAAGGAATTTACCTTCTTGGAGACCGAATAGTGTCTTCTTAGGGTTTAAAGATATCCAAAACTTTCTGCATTTCTCGAAATTTTTTCTCAAATGTTCTAAGTTCTCTTCATCTGTCTTTGAAAACATAGTAACATCATTAAGGTATATAATGATGAAGTAGCCCAGTTCTTCCGAGAATGCTATGTACATGGCTCTCTGAAAAGTTGCTCCAACATTCATTAGACCAAAGGGCATTTTCACATACATGAAAGTGCCCCATGGTGTAGTAAAAGCTATCTTTAATTGATCATCAGAGTGTACTAAAATCTGATTATACCCTGAATAGCCATCAAGCAAAGAAATTCTTCTAGACCCTACCACCCTTTGTAAAATATGATCCATCTTGGGCAAAGAGTAGTTGTCTTTCAATGAAGCTTTGTTTAAGTCTCTGAAGTCTATACAAAGCCTGATCTCTCCCGTTTTCTTGCTAACCGACACCAGATTAGACACCCACTCAGAATATCTAATAGGGACAATAATACTAGCTTCATACATTTTCTTAATCTCCTTCTCGACCAAAGGCAGCTGTACAGGGTTTATTCTGTGCAGTTTCTGTTTGAATGGCTTTTGGTTTTCCTTGAGAGGGATTTTGTGCTGTATTATTTCAGTGTCATAGGATTTAAGATCTTCGTAACTCCACACAAAAACATCATAAAATTCTTTGAACAACTCTATATATTTGAGTTTAATGTGAGCTGGTAAAGTCTTAGACAGTTTAATCATTATTGGTTTAATTTCACTGCCTATATTTCATTCTTCCACTTCAATATCTATAGGCTCCAATTTTGGCTTCTTGGCCACATCGTTAAAATCGAACAACTCTTCTAAAGGGGCCAGACCCTTAGGCAAAATCTGGTCTTTATACTGCAGGGTTTCTAACTCCTCTGTTCCTAACTTTGCAGTTAGTTTTGTTTTATTTTTAGGTTTGTTGGTCAACAGATTAATATTGGCAACCTCAGGAGACAGTTCCTCTTCACCAAGAAATTTTTCTTCATTGTCACAGTCTGTATCATAATCTAAATCCGAACTATGTAGTTTGAATTCATTTCTGAATTGCATGAAGTCTTCTATTTGTTTGTCTCTGTTGAACACTTGCCAATATTTTTCGTTATCAGGAACGGCTGGTCTGAATTTTATCTGAGTTGTGCAGTATTTGGTTTCATATGGCGTTAACCATGTTCTAGCTGCAAAGGCTAAGCTGTGGGCTGCAATATTTCTTTTTCTTGGGAAAAAAATTATTTGGTACTCCTCAAAAGTTTTTAAAAGATCCACGACGTCATTTCGATAGGCCCTATGTCTTGGGTGATTTGCGTTGTATTCCCCGTTGACTTGCCTAATGATTAACTCTGAATCCCCATATGCTTTAATTCTCTTGGCTCCTAACTTTTTCAACAAACGCAAGCCTAAAAGCAGGGATTCATATTCCGCTATGTTGTTAGAACACTGAAAGTTTAATCTATCGGAAATACTCTCTGTGTGGTTGTTCTCAGTGTTGCAAATCCAGACACCTGCACCATTATTAGTTCTAGTGCATGACCCGTCGAAGTTCATACTCAACAAAGGAGTAGTTTCAGTTTGATCTTGGGTACTGTCCTCTTTAACTAACTTGATTTTTGATTGTTCATGAGTATCAACACTTAGTTGAATTCGTTTCAACTCCTCAGGTTTTTCGCTGTGTCGAGGGTTGTTTTCTTGACTGTCAAGGTTAAAAAGTGATGGATGCATGACTTGTAGCTCAAGACCTGTGTTCAGTTTGCTAAAATTTTCAAATGCAGCAAACTGTTTTGACACTTCCGTTGTGTTTACCTCCTCCTCTCTATCGGCCATTAACTCATTTAAAGTGACTTGTTCACTAAATGTTTCATCGTTAAATAGGATAAAAGAATCGAGGCATGTATTTACAGAATAGAGAGGAGAGTTTTGAGGCCTGTCTTGACTTGTAACTGTGTATTGCATATGGGACTCCCTGTAAAGTCTTCTTGTCTGATTTAAAACAGGGATAGTCGCATAGGTCATGTCCATCTGCATAGTCCCTTGTAGCTTAGCCCCCCAAGACCTAGATAATAACATTCCATACTTTGGGGGCACATCAGCCACAACAATATCCATGACTAAGCATTTGGCTGGAATTTGTGCTAAGTTAACGCAGAGGTCTTTGATTAATCCTAAACATTTTACTCTGCTTGAGTCAAAGGAGTAAAGGTCTTTATAAGGTCTGGTGATTTCTAGACCCAGGCTCTCCATTACAGCTTTAGGCATTAAATTATGAGAAGTCCCGGAATCATGCATAGCGTTGTGCAAAATTTTTTCATGAACGTTTAAACTTACATAAAAGGGAGGAACAGGTCCCTCTTGATACTTTCCTTCAATCTTTGGACCCAAAATAAGCTCTGTTTGGTCATCGTTAAGATTGACTGTGTCATTATTCTCCTCAATGTTTAAAGCCTTCAAAATTTGAGTTCTATATACATTCTGGGTAGCTAACTCAGTCAAGGGAACAAAGATTTTAATTTTGGAAATTTCCTACTCTAGGTTGAAAGGAATTTGATTCTTTGAAGCACTTGTCTCAGCCTTATCAGCTGCCACTCTATCAGCAACATCTGCTTGCTGATTTGTTCTATTTACATTTGAAAAAATGGTTTTAACAGGAGTACTAGCTGAAATGTTAGTAACTGTTGAGAATGCAGCAAGATGATGGAGCTTAGTGAAATGAAGTCGCCTTCACTAAGTGGGCCCGCAGGCAAATTCTGGCGCAAAGTCTATTTTTAGACTATGTCTATTTTTAGACATACGGAGCATAATTTGGGAATTCTACTTGGATATTCTTGAAGTATGCGACATGTTGGTAAAAATAGATGAGACCCTATTTTTTAGGACCCAGGCTATTTTTAGACTGATCTCCTAAAAATATGGAAGCCAAATATTATTTACCCTTAATAATATTTTGACTATAAACAGCAGTTTACTCTCTTGGCGCACTTCAGTTTGAGTCATGGAGGTGGCTCATGCAACTGACACAAGGAATCACGTGGTTCCTAGGGTTTGATGGCATCTTGCATGGTTGACTTCAGTTAGACTTCAGTGGCAGAAGTTTTGGAGGAGTTAACGGGACAAATAGTGGAGTTATGTTCTGTTTGTTTTAGTTGAACTAGTTGGGATTAGCTAAACTAACTAATCAACTAGATATGAGTGGAGTAAATTAAATAATATTTAATTTACTAAATATTAACTCATTAGTCAACTCAAGAACACTTCAGTTCACTACAGTGCATGATCAGTTCAGTGAAGACCAGTGAAAGAGATAGATGAAAGGGTAGAGTTAGCTATCAGTTGTAACTATACCGTTGCTATTTGCAACACATAGATAGGTGGAGTAAGCTATGAGTATTGCAAAGTTTAGGCTGGTGGTTTATCTATATAAGGAGGCCATCACCTAGCATTAAAATAGGCAATCAAGGTTGGCTATCAAGTGGCTAAGGATTGGAGCAAGTGATTTGCTAGATCTAGCTTGATAGTGTGTAGCATGGGAGGTAGTGCATGAGAGCTTGTGAAGAGTTTTTGTACTATGATTGTTACATGATTTCTCCATTATAATATACACAATAGCTGCGGGGTTTTCAGCTATAGGCTTTCCCCATACATACCGAGTTAATGTGTGATTGATTTGATGTGAGATTGCTTCTGTTATTTCCGCATGTGACAATTAATTGTAGAAGAAGGTTATGTGTTATGTATGCAATTCGAAATTGATATATGACCAGGTTAATCTTCAGTGAATAAGTGATTTATTCAGCTAATTTCTACATGGTATCGGAGCAAGGTTAATTGTCGAGATCTATTACGGTGATTGCAAACTTATTTCCTCGGACAGAGTCTGCATGCGGGCCAGGTAGCCTCCGGAATATTCATCCTTCTTTGTAAGGTGAAAGATCTGGTGAAAGCCCTTTGCAGTCAATCTATGATTTGGAAATAATTTGTTTTCAAGTATAGATCGGAAGCGATAGAGCTTGGAGTTTGGAATTCGAATTTTGCAGAAGGTTGTTCTTCTTGGTGCCGGTGTTGAAAGATGTCTTCTTTCAATGGTTTGCGACTCGAATATGCTCTTGAAGGCAGTTCGAATTATGTTGCATGGAAGGATCGAATGGAAGCAGTGTTAGAAGACAATGGTCTGAAGGAGTTCGTGGATGCGGATGTCCCAAAGCCCACCGATGCAGCTTTGGTCGATGCATGGCAAAAGAAGATCGCGAAATGTCGAAGGATCCTGTTGGAGGGCGTCAAGGATCATATTGTATCCAGCCTTCATGGAAAGGCTACTCCATATTTAATGTGGAAAGCTTTGACGGATCTATTCCAGAAGAAGAGCAACCAAAGGAAGCTGGTGCTCAAAGATAAGCTCAGGAACATCAAGAGGGAGAAGGGCGACAGCATCGCCGAATACCTCACGAAGTTCACTCAGTGCAGAGATGAGCTGGGAAGTGTGGGGGTGGCTGTCAAAGTTTCACTGATTGCATGCTTAGTTTCAAGTATGCTGGGATCGGTGTGGTTCTTGGACAGCGGTGCGTCATTTCATATGACGGGAGATCGGGAGTTGTTCTCAGATCCGGAGGACAAGGATTTGGGTATGCACATCGAGATGGGCGATGACGGTAGATACAGTGCGACTGGTATCGGTACCGTATCCTTTCAGAGGGAGTCTGGTAAACCCTTTGTCTTAAAGGATGTCATGCATGTACCTGGATTGAAGAAGAACCTGATTTCAGTAGCGATGCTGGAGGATAAGGGTTATGATGTGGTCTTCAGCGAAGGAAAAGCTTTCCTGCGCAGTAAGACTACTGGAGAGACCCGGAAGATAGGGGTTCGAACTCAGAACCTTTATCAGTTGCCGGTAGATGACTGCGCAGCTATGGCATGCAAGGCTGGAGATGTGGTGAGCCGGGATGATGAGGGCGAACTATGGCACAGGAGATTGGGCCATCTTCACCATGGAGCTTTGAAAATTCTGCAGCAGATTTCTACTGGACTTCCTAAGGGCACCCTTGCGCAGTCAGATCAGTGCAAGGGGTGTACTTTAGGAAAGTATGTGAAAGCCACCTTTCACGAGAAGGATAGTCGCGCCACGACGATCCTTGAGAGAGTTCACACAGACGTGTGTGGTCCTTTCTCAGTTGCTTCGACAGCAAAGCACAGGTATTATGTGATCTTTGTTGATGATTTCCCTCGAAAGTGCTGGATCTTCTTCATGCAGAAGAAGAGCGATACATTCGCGAAGTTCTGTGAGTTTAAAGCACTGGTCGAGAAGGAGTTGGGGAAGAAGGTGATTGCTCTAAGGAGTGATAACGGTGGTGAATTCATCTCAGCTGAATTCAAGGAGTTCTGCAGCGCAGAAGGGATTCGGAGAGAGCTCATCGCACCCCATAACCCACAGCAGAACGGGGTGGCCGAGCGGAAGAACAGAACGATCGTGGGTGCTGCACGGGCGATGTTGCATGATCAGGGCCTACCCCTTCACTTGTGGGCTGAGGCATGCAATACAGCAGTGTATGTGCAGAACCGTTGTCCTCACAAGGTTCTTGGCATGAGTACACCAGAGGAGGCTTATTCGGGCAAGAGGCCTGATATTTCCCATTTGCGGATTTTCGGATCTCCTGTCTACATGCATGTGACGAAGGATGCGAGAAGGAAGCTGGATCCAACTGCTGAAGTTGGAATATTTGTGGGGTACACTGATACACCTCACAACTATCGGGTGTATGTGCCAGACAGTCGCAAGACTGTTGTGCGACGGGATATAAAATTCCAAGAGGAGAAAGCCATGCAGTGTTCGCTTGAGAGGGAGCTACACTTGCATGCAGATGAGGAGCTGTTAGTTCCTAAGGAGGAGCTTCCGCATGTGGATCAGCCACAAGAGGAGGTTCAGGAGGTGGAAGAAACCACCCAGGCAGCGCCAACCATCAGAGGGCGCATGCGCACTACAGAAGCTGAGCGACTGGCTCGGGATGCACAGAAGGTTGTAGGACCACCTACAGCACAGCGCAGACAGAGACAGTCACCGGATCGGTACACTGGATACATGGCTCTTGTGAGTCAATGTGTTGTGACGGAGCCATCCTCTTTTGAGGAAGTTGTGGAGGAACCCGCATGGGTTGATGCCATGATCGAGGAATATGATTCGATCTTCAGGAACAGTGCATGGGAGATTGTCCCAAGACCGGTTGGGAAATCAGTGGTGGGTTCGCAATGGATCTACAAGGTGAAGCAGGCGGCTGACGGGAGTGTGGAGAAGTACAAGGCGAGATTTGTCGCCCATGGCTTTTCACAGATCGAGGGGATTGACTATGAGGAGACTTTTGCACTTGTCGCAAGGTACTCTTCCATACGGACGATCCTTGCTCTCTCAGCGCAGATGGGGTGGCACATTCATCAGATGGATGTGAAGACTGCGTTCCTCAATGGAGTTATTGAGGAAGAAGTGCACATAGAGCAGCCTGAAGGTTTTGAGATCTTCAGCAGTGAGTCGCATGTGTGCCGACTCAAGAGAGCACTGTACGGGCTGAAGCAAGCACCTCGTGCTTGGTACACTCGGATAGACAGCTACTTCACCGGGCTTGGATTCTCCAAGAGTGAGGCGGATCCAAACCCGTACCAGATTGTGGTGGAGGGGAAGCTGTTGATCATCGTACTGTATGTAGATGATCTGATTTTGACTGGCGACGAGCAGTTGATACTTTCATGCAAGGAGGATCTTGCACGAGAGTTTGAGATGAAGGACCTGGGCATCCTTCATTATTTCCTGGGATTGGAGATTTGGCAGCGCAGTGGAGGACTGTTTGTTTCTCAGGGAAAGTATGCCCGGGAGATTCTGGAGAGGTTCAACATGCAAGGCTGCAAGCCTGTTGATACCCCTCTTCCTGGAGGATGGAGGAAGGGAGATGCTACTTCAGAGGAGGTAGTGGATGCCACTGTCTATCGACAGTTGGTGGGGTCATTGATGTATCTGGTCAATACTCGACCCGATATATGCTATGCAGTTAACCAGCTTTCGCAAGCTATGGTTAAGCCTACCAAGCTCTTTTGGAAGGCGGGCAAGCATGTATTGCTCTATATTAGAGGCACATCGGGATATGGTCTATGGTACAGACAGGAGGATGGAGCGAAGCTTTCTGGCTTCACTGATGCAGATTGGGCAGGGAGTCCAACAGACCGGAAGAGCACTTCTGGAGGAGTTTTCAGCATTGGGTCGACAGCAGTTTCCTGGTACAGTAGGAAGCAGAGATCCGTGACACTCAGTTCAGCAGAGGCCGAGTACATGGCAGCAAGTTTGGTTGCATGCGAGGCTATTTGGATGAGGAAGATCCTCGCAGGTTTGTTCAGGTTGCATTTGGAGCCTACAGTGATCTACTGTGATAACCAGAGCTGCATCAAGCTCTCGGCTAATCCAGTATTTCATGATAGGTCCAAACATATCGACATCGGGTACCATCACATCAGAGATTGTGTTCAGCGGAGGATCATGATGCTTTCATATGTTCCCACGGAGGATCAGGATGCCGACATCCTGACGAAGGCGCTCACCAGGAGCAAGTTCGAATTCCACAGAGGCAGGATAGGGGTTGCAGATAATCCATATCTTGCCGAGAGGGAGTGTTGAGAATGCAGCAAGATGATGGAGCTTAGTGAAATGAAGTCGCCTTCACTAAGTGGGCCCGCAGGCAAATTCTGGCGCAAAGTCTATTTTTAGATTATGTCTATTTTTAGACATACGGAGCATAATTTGGGAATTCTACTTGGAGATTCTTGGAGTATGCGACATGTCGGTAAAAATAGATGAGACCCTAATTTTTAGGACCCAGGCTATTTTTAGACTGATCTCCTAAAATATGGAAGTCAAATATTATTTACCCTTAATAATATTTTGACTATAAACAGCAGTTTACTCTCTTGGCGCACTTCAGTTTGAGTCATGGAGGTGGCTCATGCAACCGACACAAGGAATCACGTGGTTCCTAGGGTTTGATGGCATCTTGCATGGTTGGTTTCAGTTAGACTTCAGTGGCAGAAGTTTTGGAGGAGTTAACGGGACAAGTAGTGGAGTTATGTTCTGTTTGTTTTAGTTGAACTAGTTGGGATTAGTTAAACTAACTAATCAATTAGATATGAGTGGAGTAAAGTAAATAATATTTAATTTACTAAATATTAACTCATTAGTCAACTCAAGAACACTTCAGTTCACTACAGTGCATGATCAGTTCAGTGAAGACCAGTGAAAGAGATAGATGAAAGGGTAGAGTTAGCTATCAGTTGTGACTATACTGTCGCTATTTGCAACACATAGATAGGTGGAGTAAGCTATGAGTATTGCAAAGTTTAGGCTGGTGGTTTATCTATATAAGGAGGCCATCACCTAGCATTAAAATACGCAATCAAGGTTGGCTATCAAGTGGCTAAGGATTGGAGCAAGTGATTTGCCAGATCTAGCTTGATAGTGTGTAGCATGGGAGGTAGTGCATGAGAGCTTGTGAAGAGTTTTTGTACTATGATTGTTACATGATTTCTCCATTATAATATACACAATAGCTGCGGGGGTTTTCAGCTATAGGCTTTCCCCATACATACTGAGTTAATGTGTGATTGATTTGATGTGCGATTGCTTCTATATTATTTCCGCATGTGACAATTAATCGTAGAAGAGGGTTATGTGTT